>CM035442.1:66409523-66542023 GCA_020310875.1 Ceratopteris richardii | reverse complement strand
GATAACCGGAGATTCTAAGATGATTCGAATCTACATGTGGATGATGTTATTTGCTCGAAATAATGGTCTCTATTTGATCATAAAAGAAGATAAATAGTGGGCCTAAGTGTGGCCAATTGGTCGTCCAAGGGTTGTCCAACAATTGGAAGCCCAAGGGTTGTCCGATAATTGGTTGCCCAAGGGTTGTCCATCGATTGGTCACCCAAGTGTTGTCCAACAGTTGGTCACCCAAGGATTGTTCATCAGTTGGTTGCACAAGGGTTGTCCGACATTTGGTTGCCAAGGGTTGTCCAACAATTGGTCTCCCAAGGGTTGTCCGACAATTGGTCATCCAAGGGTTGTCCGAGAGTTGGTCGCCCAAGGGTTGTCCAACAATTAGTTGTCCGAGGGTTGCCCATCAATTGGTGGCCCAAGGGTTGCCCAACAATTGGTCCCCCAAGGGTTGCCCAACAATTGGTCCCCCAAGGGTTGCCCAACAATTGGTTCCCCAAGGGTTGCCCAACAATTGGCCGCCCGAGGTTGGCCAATAATTGGTCGCCCAAGCCTCAAGGGGCCAAGAATTGGCCAATATAATTTTACACAAATAGTTAGTCTCACAAAAGTACCCTTACTTGGGGTTTCAAGGGCTCCATTTCAATTGGACCTTTGTAATCTCCGACCTGAAAAGGGTAAGCTTGACATTTGAGAGAAGGGTCTCCAAAGGATTCCATGCAACAATAGGGGTCTCCTTTGTAAGTAAAGATATTTTGTCGCCAAGGTTTTTGTGCACACTATGCAGCAATAGGAATCGCCCATTTGGGTAGTCTAAACAAGTTGGCCACCAAGATTGATCCAATGAAGTCCCACATCTAGTACTATAGTATGCAATTTAGGGTGGTCTCCCTTTTGGATCTTATGTAGTATGGTGTGGTGTGGTCACCCCTCTGATAGGTATTCACCCGATTGGCACTTATTCATGTACAAGATGATCGCCCATGAGATAGGCTTACCCGTTGAGTTGGCCGCCCGTCTTGATCGCCCCTCTTGCCTTGGAAAAGTTAATTGTTCGTCACCCATTTTGTGGGGTAAGTTAGCCATCTATATGTGGTCGTCCCACATATATTGCCCTCTTGAAGGAGTTGATCGCATGTCTTGGTCTCCCCTCTTGCCTTGGACAGGTCCACTATTGGTCATACATTTGGTGGAAGAGAGTTACCCGCCCATCTGTGTTCTTCCCACATATGTTGCTCTCCTAAAAGAGTTCGTCACCCTTTACCTTAGCGTGCAACACTGGTCTTAATCCCTTTACCCTCACAAGTAACATTGGTCTCAATCCCATTAGGAGCCCCTTGCTTCATAGAGGTGGGTGCTTCCCTTACCACTTTAGGTGAAGGTGAAGTGAAACTTGGAGCTTGGAGGAAGGTTCGTCGAAGAAAATGAGTTTGTTGTGAGATGAAACTTTTGTATGAAAGTACAAAGAAGAAGAAGAGGTCTTTCAAGGAAAGGAGACAATAGAGAATGGAAGATGCAAGGTAGATTACAGAACAGTAAGTATCTACATGGTTTTATTCAGGTTTTATCAAAATTATCTATAGTATTGAAAATATGTACAAACTATATACAAATGATCTTTCTTGTTATGCCACTAGTCCATAAGCTCAGCACACAACTTAATCTTAGAAATGTTTACCAGTGGGAGTTCTTTCCCTTCCAAAATGGCAAGCTTGACAGCACCTTGGTCCAACACACCTCGGCAACAACTTCGTTTTCCGTTTCTTTTCAAACAACCTAGGATGGTAGAGCACGATAAGAGCATTCTTCTAAGCTCAACACACAACTTAATCTTAGAAATGTTTACCAGTGGGAGTTCTTCCCCTTCCAAAGTGGCAAGCTTGACAGCACCTTGGTCCAACACACCTCGGCAACAACTTCGTTTTCCTTTTCTTTTCAAACAACCTAGGATGGTAGAGCACAACAAGAGCATTCCTTTATACTTGCCAGAGGTTCGCATCATAACTAGTTTTTCATCTACCTTGGGCACAGGTTAGTTGTTCGCCAACAAGCTTCCTCGTTTCTTCTAGTTATTGCATCCTTATGAAATTGGAAGCCATAGCCGCAATTTCACTCCTAGTCCTTATAGCTATAGCATGTGCAAATCTTGGAGAAATTCAAAGGGTGATCATTGTATGTAGCCCGTATACCAATTCAAATGGTGCATGCCCGATCGTCGCCTTGCAAGATGTTTTGTAGGCCCATAGTGTTCCCCAGTAGGCTTGACCCCAAGAGGAAGGAAATCGAAAACAAGTTTTATGCAACAAGGTCATGAGCACCTTATTTTGTGCTCTCTACTTGACTATCGACTCTTGGCTAGTAAGCACAAGATTGCTTGTGAAATATCTGGTACTTAGCAAATATTGTTGTCAACATACTATTAACAAAATGTGCACCTTGATCCGCACTGATTTTCATGGGGCACCCAAATATGCAAAAAAATTGTTCGTACAAGAAAGAAGCTATTTTTTCAGTAGTGTAGTCTTTGGATACAACTTCCTCTGCCCATTTTATTGTGTACTTTGTAGCTATGAGCAGGTACCTTGCTTGATTACTACTCGTTGAGCGATGGATTGTAGTCTTTGGATACAACTTCCTCTGCCCATTTTATTGTGTACTTTGTAGCTACGAGCAGGTACCTTGCTTGATTCTTGATTACTACTCGTTGAGCGATGGATTGGCCTTGCAAAATCCAATCCCCGATACTCAAATGTTGCAATAAACTTTGGAGCACATCTTTGACAGATATCACACTTTTTGGCAAATGCAATGGCATCCCGAAAGAGAGAAGGCCACCATAAGCTACTCTACAAAACTCTATGTGCAATGATATACTCAGGGAAACACCCACTTACTCCACTATCATGGGCCAACTCCAAGATGTTGGTGGTCTTATGAGGTATGAGACATTTCTTCAAGACACCATCTCATCCAACTTTGTACAGTACACTTTGAAGTACAACAAACTATTTGCTTTCCAAAATTTTTCTTCTCTTTTCCAATGGAATGGAACCAATGGAATATTGTACACTTGAAAGAATCAAATATACCTCATGGTACCAAGAGAGGGCATCACTAAACTTGTAGAGGGTGTTGTCTAGGATGCCATGTTGCAATGCAACACATTGTAAGCATTAGCACGTTGCATATGCAAGAAAAAAATAGCCCTCCCAAAGCCAAAAACAACCCACGGGAAGCCCTTTCATTTTATGTTCCCTTGTTCTAATCAAACATTGCAGAGGGGCTGAGCAACCGAGCCTATTGAGCACTAAGCTTGTCCACAATTAGAGAGAGGGGGGGGGGGGGGGGGAGGGGGAGAGAGAGAGAGAGAGAGAGAGAGAGAGAGAAAAAAAAAAGGGGGGAGAGAGAGAGAGAGAGGGAAAGAAAGAAGAAAGAAAGAAAGTTTTTTTGCCTCTATGACAAGCCAAAGTCGGCCTATGAGACAAAACATAAGATACATGATGCGGATGCCATCCGGCTGCCACAAAACTAAAGTGAGATCAGAAAAGCTAATACAATCTAGTCTCCAACATGTGTGGTAAAATACTAAGGCTGATGGAGCCCTATCTCCGGGGGTATATGCATGTCTATATGCTGAGGGTAATACAATCATGAAGGTGCATCTATCTACTAGCTCCATCCAGTGGTAATGGAGGGGTGGAGGATGTGATACATAGGTGGAGTTTGTGCTAGAGCTTTCTGTATGAAAGCTATAGGATCTTCTCTCATCAGGGCTACTCCCTCAGCAGTCGCCTCGCGATATCGAGCTCAAATCTCCTCTATCTGGCGATGGTATAGCCTCACTCCTCTGAGCGCTGTGGGGATCATCGTCTAGCTGAACTCACCTCAGCTTGCTGTAGTGTCACTCCTCGCTAGGAATCAGGTGGGGAGGGAACTCTAGACCTCTGGAAAAAATCAATGAGTTAGTAGCTGTCTCCTCTCCACCCGTATAGCTGTATGTGTCAACGGTAAGAGTGCATCTCTATGCCTCTAAATCTCTCTCAAGAAACGTCCTAAATATCTCTGATATGAGGAGTCCATAATCTCTCGTAGGGTGGGCTGTCCTCTGAACAAAGTCTCATATCTATCTCTAATATGAGTGTATGCTCTGCATCGACATACGAAATGCTCCTCACTCTCCACCTCCTCTCTACATAGTTTACAAATCCGCTCTACTCTCGGGACCCCACTGTGTCTCCCACTCTCGATCTCCAGCTAGTGTGATGTGACCCTGAGTTGGCTAATCGCTACTCGTGAACTTTGTGGCTTATAAATGTCCATATAGAGTGTTCTCTGTATGAACCCATCCAACATAATGGTGAGAAATTCGTCTCTATAGTTTGACATCCTCCCCTCTAAATTGGGTGATCTCCATACTCTCATGATGTAGAGCCTCCATAAGTCGTGTCTGATCACCAGATTCCTCTCGCTCCAAGAGCGGTCATAGTAAGGTGAGCCCGAGTCATACTAAAAAGGTGGCAACTCTCCATATCGAGCCCATATGTTCCGAACCAAGTTGTGACCTAAAAGTACCACGCTCTATCACGTCCACTCTGAGATAACTGTATAGCTTCCTCAAAAGCTCTACGACTGAGTCTGTCATGTGGTAACTCCCACAACCTCTTAATGAAACTCATTGTCTAGAATAGTGCCTCGAGGACCATGGGTGGTGCCTAGAGCTCTGCTTGGATGATGTCATGTGTAATGGTCTACTTGCTACGGAACAAGCGTGAGATCATACATACCTGGGGCCTCTCAATATGTGCCCACTAATCGACTGTCAAGCCTGATGCCCATACTCTCGTTGAATACATCAAGGCGGGGGTGACTAGTGTGTCAAAAAGCCACCCCTTCGTGGGGGTTCGTGGAAGTGTGCCTTGTGACACCTCCGCTCTAGCATGGCCAGGGCTACATACCCTCGGTTGAGTCTCTTAATAGATGCCTTCCTCATGGTGAAAGGTCCTGGTAGACTGGTGAAAGTAACTCCCAAGTAGACGTATGAAGTAACCACCTCGATGTGCCCTACTGCTATGGCATTGGAGCCCCTCATGTGACTCTGAAATCAAAACAATAGCATCGGCATATAAAAGAATGTGAAGTGGGATACCTCCTAGGTTGCTCCCCTCTTCGCCCACTCGTAGTATGTAATCGGAGATCTCATCGATGTAAAGCCCAAAAAGTGTCGGGGAGAGAGGACAACCTTGCTTAACACCAATGGTGCTAGCAATGGGTTCTGATAAACCTAAAGGGCATCGAACTCGACCAAACACCTTCTCGTAGAGAGTGTAGATGGCCCATATCATCTCTGTCGAGATCCCAAGACTCGATAGGTGTTGGAACAGCCTCTCACATGGAATTGTATCAATAGCCTTGCGAAAGTCCACAAAGAAACAATAAAGCCTCTTCTTCCTTACCTTTGCCCCATCAATGAGACAATGCAGGATGAAGATATGGTTGATAGTGGAAAAAGCTCGTCTGAACCCGGCCTGGCCCGGTGCTCAAAGGCCCTCTGCCTCTGCATATGAGCTAAGCTTTGCCTCAAGAACTTCTCCATATAACTTGGCCATTGTGTGGCCAATCATGATAGTCCTGTAGGTACATGGATCCAGAGCGTCGCCAGATTTGTGGATAGGCACGATAGTATGTTCTGTCCACTCCTCTGGGAACCCCTCCCATACATAGTTATTTTCGGACTCGTATGGAAAAATACCGTGCTTCCATACCCGTATGCGTATGACTGGAGTATGAAATTTTTCGTACCTCAAATTTTTCTCCTCTCTCATTGATTCCAATCGAGGACAAATCCATAGCAATTTCATATTGTTTTTATGCAAATTCACTCTCATATACTCTCCTCCTTATACCCATACCCGTATGCGTATGATTGGAGTATGAAATTTTTCGTACTTCCATACCCGTATGCGTATGATTGGAGTATGAAATTTTTTGTACCTCAAATTTTTCTCTTCTCTCATTGATTCCAATCGAGGATAAATCCATAGCAATTTCATATTGTTTTTATGCAAATTCACTCTCATATACTCTCCTCCTTATACCCATACATATATACTACACCCTAAGCTATAGTAGCCAACAAAATTCTGATCTTTAATATTATATTATTGTATATATAATACTTCACATTTTTAATATTTTTTGTGCTAGATGTATGATATCACGTATGATATTTTTGAAAAGATTCCATACTTTTTTCATACTTCCGTACCCGTATGCGTTTGCCGTATGGTTCGCGTATGGAAAACTATGCTCCCATATAGCCTGGTTGAAGACATGTGCAATCAACGGGGCTTTGGTGGAGGCTCTGTAGATGAGGTGCTCGCTCTGTAAACCAGTATGGTCGGCAGCCCTCCTCAGTATGGTCGGCAGCCCTCCTCTGCTGCATACGACGTATGGCCCTCTCCACCATCGCTATAGTAAAGAAAGAGGAGTGTGGGTCGAGGCTCAAGTGGCTGTGGGATGGGTGGTTGTCAAGGCACATCATATAATCGTGCTACATAATCTCGCCAGATCTGTGGGTCCTCAATGGGTGTAGTCAGACAAGGCTGGCGAAGAGCGTGCCATGTTGTCGCACTATCCATGCTCATGAATAGACGATATAGCTCAAGCTCCTGTGCCTCCTCAAATGCTCCTCGCTTTCGAGGGTCAGTGCCTTCATCTACCTACTGGCCTCTCTCTCTCTCTGTAATCTCTCCCACGGCTCGTCGCGCATGTAGGTGTGTGTAAAGTGCTCTACACTCATCATCATACTAACTTTTCTGGGGTCTAGTCCTAGGGGGAGGGATACATCCTATGTGAGTGGTGTGTGGGAAGGAGCTGATAGCTGAGATGTGTAAGATGGATGAGATGTGTGAGCTGAGAATTGAGAGGGAGGCAAACGGGTGTAGTAGACATAGGCCACACTCAACCTGAGATGAGTATTGACGAGCTAGCTCACGTGTGAAGTGAATGGTGGTGTATGGGGTACAAGTGATAGATCTATGTGGGGTTCTATCCCCAGCGATGGAGAGGGAGAGGTATGTGTGATTGGCTCCCATGGGTATGGGCGAGATGGTAAGCCATGTAATGAGGTGGGTGGCCTCCCTGGGTCCCAAGACATAGTCAACTGTGCTCCCTCCTCCCCCAAAAGACCCATATGGCATGCAAGTCAACCCTCCTTAGGTAGGCCACTGAGCCATCCCGTTATAGATGACGAGACGGTGCTCAGATCCAAGCCTAAGTAGATGTCGTCCATATGTTGTGATAAGAGCTCTGTCTGCGGAGTGTCTCATGATAGTCTCCTTCTTTAGGGTATGTAGTGTTTGATGATCCTCCTCGTCACATGTCTCGCACTCCTCACTACGTGTGTAGAGACTCCCATCGGAATCAATGTATCCTGGGCAATCCTCTCTCTGGACTCTCATGTGTCTTTGTAAGTAGGATGATGTCATGGCCTCTCATCACCTCCTCGAGTCTCTCTAGGTGTGTCCATAGGTCTCCGTTGCAGTTCCAGACAGCCAAATGGATCTCTTCTTGTGTCCCACATGTTGCGAGTCCCTGTGAAATGACCTTGCCATCTATGATGACCCGGCCATCTCTGTAGAATGCTCATTTCCCCTCTTGGCGGGCTTGGTGCACTCTAGGCATACATGCACGTCTATGTGAGACTTGCATTTTGGTAAGGTCATCATCAAGATAGATGGGTGGACCTTCGAGTCCTCGTAGGATTACCCTCTTGCGAAGGAATGTAGATCTTGACTCGCCATTGTGGGGGGGGGGGGGGGGGGGGGGGGGAGAGAGAGAGAGAGAGAGAGAGAGAGAGAGAGAGAGAGAGAGAGACCAATGTCTATACAGTGTTCGCTATTTAGTATTGCCACTTGTAATTTGTCATTTATGATCTAATCATCTATGATGGTGTATTGAATCTTGAATCTTGAGTCTATGTCATGGTTTATGTAATATGATTTGAATGATATTCTCACAATCTATATGTGATAATGTAAATGTTAGCATGAATTGTTTTTATGTGATTTTTTATGATAGTTAGGCATTTATGAGAGGACATATACATTAACAATACCTAGAATCCAAAAATTGAAATAAAAAATTGAAAAAAAATCAATCATATGCAACTTTATCGCAACTTGGGTTTGCAAGTCCAACTCATTGCTAATGTGTTGCTTACCCCCTTGCTAACCACACTACAAGGAAGTCATCTTCTACCCCTCTTTGAGCTTGTTGCGGTTGTCTTATCGAGAGATGATCCACAATGACATGTTTCCACCTGCTCTTTGTACTGTATCAAAGACAAACGATTGAAAGAGAAGTAGACATGTCCAAACTCTCCTTGCCACATGTGGTGCGTTGAGGAGATATTTGAGTGCTTAGTGGTCAGTTCACAATGAAGGAGGTGCCAAGGAGGTAATATCATAAATCTTTCAAGGCAAATACTATGGCCATGGCCTCTCTTTCTATAGTGCTATAATTCCATTCAGCCCTACATAGTAATTTTGCTTTCATCATGCATTGTTGGTCTAGTTTTTGCCCCTCATCAGATTGTGTCAAAATTACCTCGACATTTTTTGCCTTTGCATAACTTGGTAGTCACCCTATGCTCATCATGAGCTCACCCAAGATGTTTTGTAAGTAACCTATGTTGAAATCCAATGAAGTTGCCTATGTTGAGATGAACTCGCCCAAAATCATGAAAGAAGCTAGCAAAAGTCGCCCAAGTACTCATAAAGTTGCCCTTGTGCCATAATTGTGTCGTCCATCATGGCAACAAGAGATTGTGGTCACTCAAAATGGGGCTCGCCAAAGTGGGACCGCACACACGTGCACTCGCCCAGAGTTACGAAGATAAAGTCACCCAAGGTCCTCTCGACTCTCGCCCATGATGAAATGAACTCACCCATGCATGGTGCCATCACCCGAGTTCGATGGACCAAAAAGTGTCATCGCCCAATTCAAGAAAATGAGGATGTCTAGCAAGATGTGAGTGTACCACTTGTGCTTCTCGAAGAAAGAGGTGTACCACCTTGCCAACATTCCCCAACACCAAAGACCACTACATACGAGTTTGCATGTGCCACAATCCCGCTCCTATCCATATGACAATAGTTTCTCTCCAAGAGAAAGGTATGGATCCACACTCTTTGGCTGCTTCCAATCGTAGACAAATGACAAACAAGCCTAGATCTACTAGTGATACCAAAGGAACCGAAGAAAGAGAGACTACTTAAAATCCCTTCCACTTCAAAAGCTTCTATTTCAAGGAACCAAAGGACGAAGTACTGTGGAGCCCTTATTCTTCCACATTAAAAGCCCTTCTTACTCCAAAACCACAATGTCAACAACAAGCAAAATCTTTTGTATATCTTTTTATTTATCACAAGGTAAGCAATACCTCGCATGTGCTCTTACAATACTTCTAGATAAGCATGGGATACTGTAGAGAATCTATCCAAATCATGCTATATGGAAAGCATTTTGTTACTTAAGAAACAATTATACAATATTTAGACAATGAAAGGACAATGTAAAAAAGACCACTTGACAAAATTGCAAGACACTTGTAAAGACCTTTTAAAAGTTGATGAATAATTTAATCAACTTCTTTTACATGTCACCTTGAATTCACTTCCTAATTGCTTGTTATGTCCTTACTTCCCAACACATCCCAGTGTTGTGCTCGTGGTTATCTCACCAACCAAGCCAAAAAGGTTCAACCAATGTGAACTGCCCTGACTCCTCACGTGACTTGTTTAAAGAAGGCTCATGGCTTATTTGTCACATGTCATTGTGGCATGTGTATGTGCACTTGCACTCTTTGCCATATGGAGTCACACCCCTCTTGCTTGGGCACAATGGTATACGAGACCTTTGTGATGGCCGCTCTTGTAGTTACAACATCCTAAGCTCAAATCTGAGCCCATTTGGCTCTATGGCTAGGAGATGAGTCTCATGTTTGCCCCTTCTAGATTTACAAATTTGGCTTGTACTTTGCCTTGTTAGAAGAAAGGATCATAGAGAGGTGTTAACATTGGTATAAGACCATCTTCTTGTTCATGGAATGAAATAAGTTGGCATGCACTAATCCACTAGAGCTTGTGGGACCAAGATGAACCAACCTAATAAGTACTCTACCCTCTTGTATAGGATGGTACAAGATGCTACCTTAAGGAAAGGACACAACAAGTTAAGTCTTCTAATTCTTCGACATCTATGTAAGTGGGTAGGTTGATGGCTAACTACTCCTAAGAAACCAAGGGGCCCATGATTTGAAGCCCCCCTAAGACCATGTTGAAAAGTAGTAGAGCATGCACCTGTCTTTTTTGTTGGGGGAGATGGGGGAGTGCACATGTAGGCACACCTCTTAGATGAGATGAAGGACATGGGTAAGGGGGTTGTATAACACAACAATTTGAAGGGAATTAGTCGGCATGTGATCATAATTCTAAAAAAATATACATCTATTGGGAACCATGTGTTGGACGTGTTTTTCGGAATACATAAAGAAAATGAAAGGATGCAAAATTTGAGAATCTTATCATCACTATTGTTACTTGTATTTCATGGATGCCAAGACTATTTTGAATCCTTAACATCATCATTGATATCATTAAACATAGTCTGCCTACAAAAAGGTATAAATCAAGAAGTTAGTTACATCACTCCTCAACCTTGATAGCATGAATCCTAAATCATTGGTATGAATCTTAGAGGACAAGTCATGGAGCACGCACTCCATGGAGTATAACCAAGTAAGGACTTTTGGTCCCAATCCTTTGAACCTATGATTTCAAGTTGTGGGATTTTCTTGTATTCGGTCATCATGGAGTAAGACTTTTGATCTAGAGTTGTGGGATCTCTTGCATCCATTCATGTCATCTTGTGTCTTGCACCCCCTACACGTATTCAATCTTATCTTGTAATTGACATCATGATTGAGTCCAATCTAAAGAGCTTGGTCTAGCACTCCCTAGCATTTTCACAAGACTATCACAATGTTCATGTCAAGCACCATGAATTCTATATCTAAAACAATCCAATCTATCCTGAAGATCCCATAACAACAAGCATAAGATTTTAAAAAGAATGTTACAACAAGGTGATCAGATAGTTGCAATATGCCATGCATTTCAAACAGTTATTTCATGGATCCACGTGTCAAGAAAACTACATGACTAATCAATCTGTATGAGGCCTTAAAGATGAAGCGAAGTACCTCCTTCTATCCATGCCTTGAGTAAATACCTTGGATGCAGTTATTAATCAATCCATTCAATATGAGAATCACCTGTTTGAAAACAATCAAGTTCAAGAGCCAAACATGCACCATAATGAAGACACTCTTTCTCAAGTTCAAGAATCCCTGAATTTGGAAAACCAACAAAGTATATCAGATGATATGGAGAATAGATATCATGAAGATAAGAAGAAAGTCAAGTTCAAGGTCAAATACAAATCTGATCAAGAAGGCATGCTTTCTCTAGTCTCTCGATCGAAGAGCTTAGAAGCACCACCAATGACATTTGAAATTTCAGTGGATACATATTGTGAAGATAAGAAACCATTCAATGGTCAGATGACAATGTTTTTCACTGGAAGTCAAAACTATGCCCATGACCAGCTTACATAATGTATTGTCCAACCATGGTTCATTCATCTTTCCATTGAAAAAAAACCCATAGATATGTCATACAACAAATCACATTGAATCTCATTGTTTATACTCATTATCTAGTCAACCTGCTAAATCCATCAAGAAATCCACCTATAATTTTTTTCCACCACTGCATTGCTCAAAAAATAGTGAAGCAATCTCCATAAGTTGTGTCACTGATTTTTCTCTTATACTATACCCTTTACATAAAGAGGATATGCACATCATCTAGATCCACTCCTTGTGGAACTTGTTGCTTAAGGAGGGGATAACACCATGGACACTTCATATCCATCTTTATGTGCCATGTATTATTGTTGTTCTTCTATTTAGATTGACAATTTGAGATTTTAACATCATCCTTTAGTTTACAATTGATTGAAAGAACAACTATAAATGTGAAGGGGCAAGCACGGGAATTAATTTCTTATGCTTGAATTGATTGAAAGAACAATTCAGGCAAGGGAGGATAGGCTTTGGCCAAAGTTCCTCTAAAAAAACATCCTTTTGCTTAGAGCATGTCAAAACCTAAACATGACTGCCTTGATGCCCTATCTTGATACTCAGATACCTTGTTTTGGCTCGTTCATTTCATTGTCATTGACATCATTAATCATAATCACCATATGAAGTTATATAAGAAAGTTGGCCACATCATTCTTCAGTCTTGCCAACAACAATCCTCAAGAGAAATGAAGCACCAAGCTTATAGAGCAAGTTGTACACCATGCATGCCATGAAGTACAACCAAGTAAAATTTTTAGTTCAATACTTGTCATGCCTAGTCCTATCCTTTGCTTTTGTCATGTACCTTGCAACCGGTATTTCATATCCTTTGAACCCTACTAAGGGACTTCTTGTCTAACTTATGATCTCAAGTTGGGAGATCTTATTCTATCGTATCGAGCAATCTTGTATTCACATCTAGGATCTATGGTTGTGGGATCTTGTATTCAGTCATCATAGAGCTACACTAATTGATCTCAACTTGTGGGGTCTTCTTGCATCCATTCAAGCCATATTGTAGTTTGTGCCCTCGACCTTAGTTCTATTCAGATGTTGTGATATTCATTCCCTTGTAATTGATCTTCCAATCAAGGCCAACCTAGGGAAGCTTGGTCTAGCGTTCCCTTGACATGGTCAATGGACAAAGAAAACACACAAACCAAACTAAGGGGGTATGTTGTGAGGATATGGCTCTCTACATTAATTTGATTGGGGGGCTAACTTCCACATAGTAAGTTCATTCACAATAGTAATGAGCACTTTACACTACTGCATATATATGACTTGCACCATCAATTGTCATTGGACTCATCGGCATGCAATTGTGATGTGTGAACAATGCTTTGCACGATATGAACAAAATGTTGCAAATTTTGAAACAAAGCATAATGTCAACATAAGATCATGCCACCTATGCTAACCAGCACCTTAGACCTCGTGACCTTCAAGGTGATGAAGGTGCACCTCTAAGTATGTACGTATTATGAGACAATTAGGACCCACATATGCACAAAGTTATATTCTCTCTCTTATCATCCATATAGGATCACAACGAAGATGAGTAATGTGTCCTATGAGCTTAATTTACCTCAAGGAATCAGTATGCATCCAATAGTCCCCATTAATCTTTTGAAAATCAACTTGGCCAAGATGATTTTATGATACGTTCAAATGAGATCCCAAGTTGTGAACACACCACCCACCACATTCAATGAGAGATCAATTTGGTTCAACATTTAAGAGTAAGCAACTAGTTCAATTTGGTTCAACATCTAAGGGTAAGCAACTAGTTCATGTGGCTTAAGAAAACAATGAGGCTAAAATTTCATAATAAAACCTCTTTGATAGTACAAAATCATGATTTAAAAGGGGAATCAAAAGCATTTCCCCGAACACATTCAAGTGATTTCTTGAATTCTTTATTTATTATGAGTGTCTTTGAATTCTCAAGTCCGAAAAGTTGCAAGCAAAAGATAAAAACACCTTCATAAAATTATTCTAGGACTATTAACCTTCATTACCAGGACTAGACAAAACTGCTCGTGGCCTCAGTATATGGACTGTTGGATATCCATGCACCTTAAGATTTTGTGAAAAAAATTTACTTGTCAATCCTGCAAATAGAAACAGAATCAAGCAGTTTATAAGTCCATTTTTCTAATTTTTCAATTGGCAATCAGAAAATAAAATTAGAGTGCCTTCTCAATACACTCTTTTAAGACAAACCCTATCAGACTTGATTATTAAAAGGAGAGCTTAAACGAAGCAAAATGTTGAGCTGCATTGACAGACAAAACTGACAAAAGAAAAAGCAAAAATAAATAAATAAATAAATAAATAAATAAAAAATAAAAAATCAACAGCCTGTCTCAAGCTGGAAATATCAAAATGAAGAAAAGTGCTACTTGATAGACCAGTAAAAACAGACCTTGAGCCATGACAGGCAGACACAAACATTGCGAAATCCCTGGACTGCCTCAAGCCCCATACAAGCTAATTAAGACACTTTGCTGATATCCAACAAATGCGAATAACAAAACGTGCATCATAAAGAAAATAACATCTCTGCCTCAGTTGTTATACGTATAACCACCAAAAATATCATACTCCATCCACATGAACACCTAATAACTCTGGTATAATATCTATTTAAAAATGAGGAACCGAAGAAATGTGCACCAAGTACGATTCTACATCCAGATATTCATGCTACAGCTCTGTTTTACAGCAAAAAAGACGGCAAAGAACCGATACATGATTGGGAAGCAAAAAGTTAGTTGAACGATGAAAGGATCGTTTATAGAAAAGAGTCAATATAACTAGCCCCACTGAAGAAACCACACAACTGTTTAAGTAACAGCCTTAGAAAAACTCATGAGGAGGATGTCAAAGAATTTATGAAAAGGAGACCGCATGTAAAAGCAACCTGTTCACAATAAGAAAGCTGATATAATTGAGGACGGCTAAGACCACTATTAGAGACAAAATAGAAAAATAAATAATAATGCGTCTGCCTGAGTATCTATGATTACTGCCTTGATGAAAAGACATTGCTAAAGTTCAAGGTCGCAACCAGAAATACATTTAAACCGCCCCATCGAAATTAACTGGAAAAGTTTATTACGAAAAGAATTAGTACCCGGACTTGGAAATGCACGAGGTCTTTCTATTTGCTCTCCTGCAAACATTGACGGGGAAGAAAAGGATCAAATGTCATTGACCGTCGAATAAAATCACATACACCTGAAAATATTATCGAGTTTGAGTGTGGAGAGAAGGTGAGGGGGAGAGAGAGACAGAGAGAGAGAGAGAGAGAGCGAGTAACCTTGATCTAACAAGGAAGGGATTCCTTGAGGCCCACTCCTGATGCTTTGTCTTCGATTGCTACCGGTATTGATAATGTTAAGGCTGTAATTCCAGTATGTAGTACCTTCTGGAAAATACCAAGAATAAAAATATCATGTATCTCTGTTTACTTGTTCATTAATCTACTGATTTACTCATTTATTAATCTACTTAACCACAAGAACGTGGAAATATCGTGGTCCACTCGGGAGACCATTGGAATACCATAGTCCATAGACGATAGGAAAAGACAAACTTCTGGAGCACAAGAACTACATAACTTTTTAATTGAAGCACCGATCTAAACTTGACATATGAAGTCCTGAATCCTGTCTACTACAACATAGCTAATCTTAAAGAAATTGCCGCAACAGAGGACGACAGTGTCTAAATTCTTATGGACGGTAAAGGTCTATCGAATCACATTATCATGCGTGACGAAATATCCTGCAGAAGCCCATGATTGTCTGCATAGTAGAGATATTATAAAAGAATCAGTCATCTTCCGAATAGGGGAGAGATATTGGAGTTCATCGATAATGGTCAAATGGTCTGCTGTAATTGACGGTGAACCAGATTTTTTAGCTGACCATATCATCAAAAATAACAAGAAATACATTACGTGATGTTATTTCTTGAGAGCTTAAAAAAGGCAAAGGATTTAAGGGAAGAAAACGTACTCCTTGCTCCTGTATCTTCCAAATTCTGAGCACTAGGAGATCGGACGGGCTTCATCACAAGCAATCGACTGATACGCGTCCAATGGCAAGAATATTTTGGTGCATGTGTGAATTGATGTTGAGAAGAAGAAACACTGTGTATCTAGCTAGGAAGTGCAACAAAATGCAAATCGCCGGCAAGCGAAGCGTCTGTATCTTCTGTCGCCAGGTGAATCAGTAACGGAGAGGTCAGACAAAATCTTTTCACACGTCTAGATGGAGAGAATGTGTATGCGTGCAGAGAGAGAGAGAGAGAGAGAGAGAGAGAGAGAGCCAACAGGAAAGATAAGATGGTTTTGTATGTGTAAGATATGGAGAAATCAGGCAACGGTAAGCTCTACATGGTCAGCTGGAAAGATTCACAGAAGGAACGTCCTCCGACTCTCCGAGTCGAAAACGGAGCTTTAATAGAGAAGCCTCAAGGCAGTAGTCATTGGCATATCGGCGACAACGGAGACATCTTCCACTGCAGAAAAAGGAAAAGTTTCATTGCATGATCCATGCAAAAGTTTAGAGAATATTTTGGAGAAAAGCTTCCGATTCCATTCCGGCCCCATTTCTCTTTTATTTTTCAAATCTTTATTCTTTTGATCAGGCATACAATCAACGTATCTAGTCTAAGCCACTGTAGTCCAGTGGTTTGACGTCTTGAGCCTCATAAAAGTAGCACATGGACATATTTTTGGGTGGCTGGAGATCACTTTTTGGGTCACCTGAAAAGTGTCTCAAGAGTACATGGATGTCTAATGGTCGGATTTCGAATGACCGGAGATAAACTTTGGGTCTTTGGATTAAATGCACATGAGAGTCCGGCGATCGAATTTTGAGTCACCAAAGAAATAAATTTTGGATCCTTGAATTTAGGTGCACATGATAAATTTTATTTTTTTTTTAATTGATAGACGTGTCAATGTGTTATAAAATTATCCACATGTACAATGATTAAATGATGATATTTTTATCGCTCATATTGAATACAATATTTGTTTATTTAATTGTGAAAATCGATTATTATTTGCTGTAATAATATATAATATATGCAAACTTAGTAATATTTGATATGATTTTAATAAACATTTGAAAAAACAATTTAATGAAATCCCATAGATAATCCTTTTAAGTAGCATAAGTAGCAGTGCATTGCATTGCATTTCATATGATTTTAAATAAATATTTGATACAAGAAAACGATTGCGGGCGTTTTATATTTTGAGTCATCAATTAAAAAATATTAAAATACTTTAACTTTTTTATATTTTATGTCATCAAAAAGAAATATTATAAAATTATGGCTGAAGTTCAAGTCACCGGAACGGACTGGTGCTCAAGGGCATCAATTCATTCACTTCATTGCTTTCAAGTCACCCAAAAAGTGCAAACTTTACTCGAAATGTGACCAATTTCTTTCATGTGCGAGGGTATCAAGGAGGAAATCTTGAGTTTCTCAAAGATGAGTTTTTGAAAGATGGATGCATGTAACTTACCAGGCTAGGTGTGTGAGTGTGTTTTCAATTCATTATACTCTCAAAAAAAAACAATGCATCTATGGTTAATTTCACTCAAGAGAAGTAAAAAAAAATTACTAGAGATTTTATGCCTCCGGCTAATGTGAATGCAATAAAGATCACGAAACATAACAAAATGTATTTACACATGACTGTTCCTCATATATGTAAGTTCCAAGAGTTGTCCACGTCCTGTAGGACAGTTGGTTGAACTTTGGCCTCTTGAGGTGGAGGTCCAGGGTTCAAGTCCCAGGCTGGACATGTTATGGCTTAGGCCAGTTAAACCCAGTTGTAACCATGTCTCATTCAGTTGTAACCTTGTCTAACCCCTGCTTTGTGGGATACGGGGGGTCCCGCGTGTACTATGCTCATTCACTTGTACAGTTGCAATTTCAAAGTTAAAGTCCGGGAGAGTAGGCTTCGGCTGAACCTCCATTTTCAATAATAATAAAAAAAAAAAAAAAATTTAAAAGTTCCAAGAGTTTTGGCTGTCCACTTTCATAAGCAACTTGCAAAGTATAGTGAATAAACTGAAGATTTTTAGACACTATTTTGGAGAGTTGCTTTACATATGTCGCTCTCATGCATAGTGAATAAACCAAAGATTTTTAGACACTATTTTGGAGAGTTGTTTTACATATGTCGCTCTCATGCATGTTGGAAGATATTTGCATAGGATGATATAATCATGGTCGTTGACGGTAGATGATATGATAGTGGCTCTTCTACAACAATGGTGATGTTTGCAAAGGAGCAAACGAGATTACTTTTGTTTTACGCATGCATATAATTGTTTTCGCTTCATAATTGAACAAAGATTAGAAATAATAGAGTTGTATTAAGTTTTTCTTATGCAGGTTTGAATCCATTCGACAAATATATGTTCTTATTTATTATAAAAGATTAAGTAGGGACAATCAAAAACCAGATGAAGAAATTGACTTTAATCTATTGGAGTGTGCATGGCTTTTGCCATCGACGAGAACGTTCAACAAGAGCACTTGAAGACTCACTTGATCATCTCCAAGGGGGAATGGGTTTTAACTTCTCACCATTATAAGTGGATGATGGATCCTATCAAAATGCATCCCATGGGACTTGAACCCATGCCCCCCCACAATGATTCAGCTAGTTGAATCGCTTGCACTATTTTATAACAAAACACAAACACACACACACACACACACATATATATATATATATATATATATATATATATATATATATATATATATATATATATATATATATATCAAAAGGAAGTTCGGTTAAAGCCTCCTCTCCCATGCTAATAAAAGAACAATAATATTGTGAATGGGTTTAGTGCCCAAGGGATTCCCTATATCTCACAAAGCAGGGGTATGATAATCTAGAAGTGCGATAGCTAGATGGTCCAAAATTGGTAGGAAACCTAAGATTTGACTGGTGACAAGCATTTCAAAGAGAGTTACTGAGATGTTTAATGATTTTTTCATCTCCCTCATGAGTGATCCACTTGCTTTTAATCATTTTGTTTTACAAGACAAACTTCCTAAGGTGTTTGAAAAGTGGATATCTTTTACAATTTCATATTCCTTTACCTAACATGGTAAATGATTTATCAATCGACCAATATTTTGGATGGGCATCAAAGTCAATCACACATCTTTCTTTTCATATCTTCTAGAGTGCTTCCCCTTTAATGAAGTTCCACAACATAGAACATCAACCAATTGTTTCCCTAAGTAACTATTGTTTCCACTTGATTTGCCTTTGTAAGCTCAAAATCCTAATGAGAGATTTCCAAATCGAGTAGCTTCTAGCGAAGGAGAAGAAGAGATGGCAAAGGTCTTCTCTACCCCAAACATAACACTTACACCAGTGAAGGGCCCCACATATATTTATTAGCTTTGGCATTGGTTCAGATTCCAGGATGGAAAAATTTCCACATAAGAATGGGTTTTTTGTTCTCAATGAGAGGATGCCATAGGTTCCCACTCACAAGTTGCAATCTGATGTTAGACTAGT
Source organism: Ceratopteris richardii (assembly GCA_020310875.1). NCBI lineage: Eukaryota > Viridiplantae > Streptophyta > Polypodiopsida > Polypodiales > Pteridaceae > Ceratopteris > Ceratopteris richardii. The sequence goes on along the minus strand of CM035442.1, from coordinate 66,522,749 downwards.
TATGACACCATCTCCTATTAAAGGAGATATGCCAGTCAAGATGCTTATAGATCCTCATAATTTAATCCAAGTTGTTGCCATTGGACCATCTTAAACCTTCAAGTCGAGGCCGTTCATTCCCAAGAAGGAGACGAGTCTTTGAGTTGTCCTAAGAGTTGTTTCTATGTCTAGGAAAGCACCAATCATCACAGCCAACTCTCTTATCAGGGTCTATGTCCTCAAACCTTATCCAATAACCTCTCTCAAGGTTTCAAAGATGTTTCCACTTTCTAAAATGTTTGTTCCATAGCTTCTTTGCTCTTTGGATGTTCTCTTATTCAACTTCTTTGATTACCTTAATAGGAAACCAAATAGAATCATTTAAAGACTAATCTCGATCACCCATTTCCAATTTTCATTAACCTTGATATATAGTTTCATCTTGTTGTGGCTCTTCCATATGGATCAAACAAGGTCAGAGCCTTTCAGAGTCACCAGATGCTAAGAAAACAATAAGGTGAGCAGATTGAGATCCTTCCACCTAGGGATCTCCTTAAGCATAAGAGAGGATTTGTCTTTAAGAATAAGTTTTGCCCACGAAGCTTCTTCATTGCACCGCACTTTGATCAACCACTTGGCAGTTAGTTTCTCTACCATAACTTCCACATCTAGAATGCCCAATCAAGCAGGCTCTTTTTGGTCAGCACATAAGTTCCACTTGATTTTGGGGCACACCCCTCCTATTGGGACAAGTACTTTCAAGCTTTGATAATTCTTTGTCTTTTGGTCTCCAACATGCCAAAAAATAGATAATAGATGAAATGAGTAGGGTGTTGATCACCATAGCACACCCCACCAGGTTGAGCTACATGCCCTTCCAATAGGTCCATCAAAACTTTAAAACCCAAACCCATTGGGATACTGAGGAGCCAAAATATCTATCCATTGTGTATTTCTTTACATCCGTGGTTAGTTAAGTCCATTCTGTATTTCTTTACATCCTTGCTTAGTTAAGAACTACGGCAAGGGCCCACAGATGGCCTTGAAAGTAGTTTTCGAGTGATTTATTTTATATCCGAACATAGAGAAGAAAACATTTAGACATGATCAAAAGGTGTTGATGCTATTATGGTCATTATGCACAAAAGCATTCATGTCATCGATGGAGAGTCTCATCAACATCCGATTCTAACTATGAAGGAGCTGAAGACCTCCATCTGTCGAAGAAGGGCCTCATGGTTAACCAAGTAGCTTTTCCATTAATGGCGAAGGGGAGCTAGAGAACAACCCTTTCTAATAGAGCGCTTAAGCTTGATTCTTTAAGAGAGTTGACCATTGACATTAATTTGGGCCGAGGTGTTCCCCATAAGCGTAGAGATCGTGTTGATGAATTTAGGTCCACAACCAATGTCTTTTGAAGATTAAGAATGAAATCCCACTCGAAGCGACCATATGCTTTGTCCAAATTGAGCTTGATGAAAGAACGTTGAAGGGATAATTATGAATGAGATTCAAGCCAAGAGACTAAGCATATTCGGACCTACCAAAATTAGTATCCGTACTTCTTCCCTTAATGAGGAGAGATTTTCCAAATAACATTAAGGTGAATTTAGGCAGATCTGACGACAAAAAACTTTTTTTTTCATGCATGTTGTTTCCTCCACATTCACCATTCACACCAAACAACACCAAAATAAATGTGAAATGATTATAACCATTGAATTGCAATGCAAGGTTTTAGAACCGTATATTTTTTTTATGTTCCGGATGGATTAATTTTGTTTTTTTTTTGGGGGGGGGGAGGCACTACAATATTTATGTGGATCCAAACCACTCTACAACTTTTTTTTTTTGAGAGTACAATGAATTGGAAAGACACACGACCGACCTCGTAAGGTAGAGGCACCCATCTTGGAGAACTTTGAAGCATCCAGCCCCAGGCAAGACTTGAACCCTGGCCATCTGCCTGGGACTACAAAACACATCTGCTAAACCATGCCTACTGCATACCACTCTACAACTTTTACCTAGTTGCTCGTCACATGGAATTCTTCTCTGTGCCTCCGAACAACGTGAATCCACTCTTAAACTCTTTGAATTTAAGTGTCTTTTCACCGAATGTTGTTTTTGTGTGAATAAGGGGGTAGTTATGTGTGCTGCAGCGTGAATCCATTCTTCGACTGTTTGAATTTAAGTCTCTTTTCACCATGTAATATCGTTCTTGTTTGAATAAGGCGGTACTCAAGGAGGTCGTTCGCAACTTATTGAGTCACCATGTAATACCGTCCATTGAGTCACCATGTAGTACCATCCTTGTGTGAGTAAGGGGGTAGTCATAGAGGCCATTAGCAACTTTAGGTGATGCTTTCATATTGTAAGATGGTATCACCTTTTTCAAGCTGTTATTGATTCTATTCAAACCTATGATATTTAAATATGTGCCATGAATCTAGACAATGAAGAGAAATGCACGTTCAAAGTTGTTTTACATAGTTCAAAGGATTATATTAGCGATAGTCCTTAAATAGCTTTTTGAACATTACATACATCCCATGCAACTTTGCAAGTGAACTTGTCTACAACCTTCATTGAGAATACAATGGTTTTTGGAGTTATCCAAAGAATTGACAATTACAATGGTTTTTGGTGTGAGACGCATGGAGCTAGTCCCGAAGTTTTCTTGCCCATTTTCTAAAAAGGACCGATCTTCTAATCCTATGTTGTCCCTTGCACATGAATACGCGTATACTTTTTGCATCTTGGAAACCAAGATTTTCGCCTACTTCATCTGAGTTGATTTTATATGTGTGTGGACACTAACGAACGAGAGCTCATTACCGTTTTCCATATCTACGTGAATTTCGAATATTTTATATTCGTACACCTTTTATATTAGGTATTTTTTATTTCATGTCTAACTTCTCGCTTGCAATAAATAGAAATGCATTAGTAGCTTTTGGTCATATTGGTCACACAAGTTAGAGGAGTACACTTCAAATAGATGTGTAAGACATAGGCCACGATGGCCATCTTCTTATGCGTGTGGGAAAGACGAAAGGAGCCCAAAGTCATGATTTCTCAGGATATCCAAGGCTTGCCCGAGGAGAGAAGGCTAAGGTTGTGTATGATTTTGATTCATAGCTTAAAACTCTTAGATCTTACTTAGATTTGGTAACTAGTGGATACCCTAGGAGAGAAGGCTAATGTTGTGTATAATTTTGATTCATACTTAAATTTGGTAACTAATGGATACCCTAGGAGAGAAGGCTAATGTTGTGTATGATTTTGATTCATAGATTAAAATTCTTAGATCTTACTTAGATTTGTTAACTAATGGACACATAGGATGGGAGGAGAGTAACGCACATATCATTCACATATTACATTTTAAAATTCGTTATCCAAGTTGTAGACGTAAAAATATTGGATACATAGAATGGGAGGAGAGTAACACACATATCATTCACATGTTACATTTTAAAATTCCAATCTGTCGATGTAAATATCTTGGGAATATGGAAGAATTCACCTGGTGCATGAGCTAAGAGAACACTTTTCATTATATGTATGGATTCAAGAGCCTTGGTTGTGGAGATTGTTGTAAAAAAATTGCTTCTAGCACTCTCAAGGAGGTTCTTAAACTCGTCTAAAAATCTCCATGTAGTGAATAAGGAGAAGACATTCATGCATAAGTGCAAAGCTATGTGGAAAAAATCAATCTGTTGGAGTTTGAGGTCTCCAGAAGCACGCGGACAACACAAGGAAGAAGAAGAAGCTTGGAGCACAACACACAATACTGAATGTATGACCAAGAGAATGTACAAAGATAAGTAACCCATTAGGGTAATAGGCATATATACAAGCCAGGGGGAAAAAACCTCCTAAAGAGGGGAAAAAGTGCCCGACGATCCTAGTGTGTTCACACACATCACTCCATAAATATATCAACAAATCCCCCGAGAGTGATGAGGTGAACAAGGAGATGGCACTTATGTATAAGGAAGTGCCAAGCTATGTGGAATCAATCCACAAAAGGAGATAAGCCCAAAGCTTTGTGGAAAGCTTCAAACTTCTCCCTAGCTAGAGCCTTTGTGAAAAGCTATGCAATGTTCTCCTGTGTGGGCACATATGCCAAATTGATCTCTCTAGCAGAGAACCTCTACTTGACATAATGATAGTGCACCTCAATGTGCTTAGTGCGAGCATGGAACACAGGGTTCCTCGCAACTGCCAATGCACTCTGACGATCAATGAAGATGGTGGTGGCAGAAGACTGACCAACACCCAAATCAGCCATAAGGTGTCTGAGCAACACACACAAAACAATCGCTATGAAAGATGCCCTATACTCAGCCTCACAACTGGAAGTGGGCATAATAGTTTGTTTCTTGCTCAACCAAGATATATATGAGCTACCAAGCATGAAGCAAAGGCCACTAGTGGACACACAAGTGTCATAGCAACAAGCCCATTCTGAGTTAAAAAAAAAAAGCATGTAAATATGACAAGAGTGATCCATCCTTGGGATAAAACTATCCAAGTAGCCAGGTATCACTTAGTGAAAGATGTGCTTAACCGCCTCCCAATGCTTAACACTTGGGCAATGCATAAACCTGCTCATCTATGAGACAAGAAACTGAATATTTGGTTGAGTAATGCATAAATCAAGCATCCAATAGCCTATTGATAGAGAACAACATCATGAAGACTCAACCATAAACATGTCTCCATAGGAGTGGCAATAGGTTTGCACTCTTCAAGGCCAAAACACAACAATAATGTGTCAATATATTTTGTTTGACACAAAGTTATTATGCCATCAACTTGCATAAACTAAATGCCAAGATAATGATGCAAATGCCCTAAATTTGACATCTCAAATGAGGCATGCAAATCAGCAATATGCTTCTCATGAGGACCAATGAGCAGCATGTCATCAACATAGACAACAATGATCAGAAGCACATCATTTGCACGCTCAACATATAAGGTGCTCTCAGTTGGATTGTTCTCAAAACCATGTGCAATCAGATATGCACATATTTTTTCATACCAAGCACATGGTGTTTGCTTCAAACCATATAATGCCTTTTTCAACTTGCACACTTGGTTTTCATGCCCTTTCTACACAAAGCCACGGGGCTAAAAAACATACACTTATTCATGCAAGTCACCATTCAGAAATGCAATTTTAATGTCCAACTGATGTACATTTCAACCACAATGAGCTGCAAGTGCACAGATGCTACAAACACTAGTCATTCGACATGTAGGAGCAAAGGTCTCATCAAAATTAATGCCTCTTTCCTGAGCATAGTCCTTTGCAACAAGCCTAGCCTTATTATACTTGTCAACTGTTCGATCAAGTTTACACTTCAGCTTGTATACCCACTTAGTGCCAAGCTTCTTGCCAGGATGCAAGTCACATAAAGACAAGGTATCACTTTTCATGATCGCATCATATTCTGATTGCATAGAAGCCATCAAATTTTTTGAATTTTGTGCTCCATCAAATGAAACTAGCTCATTCTCATTACAAAGACTTGAGGCAGCCATAACATAACAATCTGATGCAAAAGAAGCACTATGAGAGCATGCAAGAGTATGATATGACGGAGATGCATCTAATTTGTTATCATGCAAAGTCTGCACCATCCATTTTGTCATAGTTTTTGCCTCCTCAATATCACCTCTCTCATCAACAAGTGCATCATGTAAATCTACATAAAAAATGCAATGATGTGCATCATCACATGAAACATGTAAAGGTTGAGAAGTTTCGTCATTAGCACCTGCACTAGACTATTCACTTGTAAAAAGAGGTAGCAAAGTGTCATACATGTCTTTGGAGCTAGCTGATGTCCCCCTAGTACATGAAAGTAATGGATGAACAACATCTTCCACAAAAATAGCATCACGGCTAACCAAAATGTGTTTAGTATGTGGATGATGCAGATGCTCACCTTTGCTTTCAAACTATAACCAACAAAAATACATTTCATTGCTTTATCATCCAATTTCCTACATTGTTGTTCAGGCACTAATGCATATGTCAAACAACCAAAAACATGTAGGTGAGCAACAGATGGCTTACAACCATGCCAAGCCTCATATGGAGTGATAGACTACAATGCTTTAGTGGGAAACATATTAAGTACATATGTTGCAAACATAACAACCTCAAGCCAAACAGGATGTGGTAAAGTCTAACTCTTGACCATACACCTTGCCATCTCCATGAGTGACATGTTCTTCCTTTCAGAAACTCCATTCTGTTGCATAGTACATTGATGTTTTATCCCACGTTCAGTAAAAAATGCATTAAAATCAGAGGACATATATTCCCCACCTCGATTAGAATGGAGGGTGCCCATTTTACATGCTGACAAATTTTCAACCAAAACTAGAAGTTGTTTGAAGCACATAAACACTTTGGACTTTGCTTTCAATGGATATACCCAGAAAAATCATCAATGAAAGTCACGAAGTAAAGATAGTTCCCAAAACAAGGTGTCTGCATAGGACAACATACGTCAGTGTGAACAAGCTACAATTTCTTAGTAGCTCAAACTGAACCATCTTTTGGGAAGGAGGAATGCTTCATTTTGCCCAAAATACAGGCTTCAAATACATGTTTACCAGGGGACTGCCTTCTTGGGTAGGTGGATACTAGCCAACCATGTGTCAGCCATGTAACTGCATGTGTGCCAAGTGTCCGAGTCAACTCGAGTTAACTCAAGTGGATGCTTCTAGAAGGCTCTAGATCTCTTTGGGCAAAATACGCTCCCCATGTTCCCCATGGGGATCGAACCCAAGACCTCCTCCTTCACATCCTTGAGACTTAACCACTAAAATAAGTGGATCACTTGTTCACAAGAGCACAAGACCTCCTAGTAAGTCTAAACTCGAGATCTTTGGTCATACACACGGATGACCAAACGGTGTCCGATTTCAGATCCGTTTGAATCGGCCAGACCCCTAGATCATAAACTTACTTTATTACATTCTTCCCCCCTTGGAAAATATTTTCATCCTCGAAAATAGAGCTATATACATATTGTAGGCAACCCCCGAGCCTCATGTTCTAAAACTGGAAGAACATGGTCATGTTCTAGAACTGGAAGAACATGTCTCATCTCTGTGGTAGCATCCCTGTCCAAATGATTAAAAAACTCTATCTCGCTTTGCAATTTGATAAACTAGTCAAAGTACAAAGTAGTGAATGAATAATAAGGTTGGAACTAAAAATATCCCTAGCCAGTTCACAGTTTCTCGATGTGCAATCTAGGCATAAACATGTGAATTGGATGGATTCAAGTTATTAGTCCATTTCTAGGCATAGCTGGTGCATGGACTTAGTAATGAAGGCGGGATTCTTATCCCTTACAAGACTTTGAGAACTCTTGATATTTTGGAGAACTTGAAGTCTGGTTGTCCCAAGCATCTAACTTGGATGTTTCTGCAATGGTTTACTCTTATCCAACATTTACTTGATTTTTTCACACGACTAGAGGAGTACTTTGTCCAAATGGGTTAAAAAATCTTATGTAAACTGTAGGAGATAGTTTACCACTTTCTTTGATTCAACCATACTATAACTTGACCGATTCAAATTCAAAATGAAAATTGTCCAACTTAGGACACTTTTCTCAATGACTTGAGCTAAAAGTTCTTGGGAATTGTCAATCTGATGAGCAATTACTAACTTGGCTATTCTAGAATATACTGGACTCTAGGAAATCATTTATGCTATAACTTGAAGCAAACTCAACTGAATAAGTCAAAATTGAACTTATCATCTTTCGATGTTTGAAAAGGTTCTTGTACAGAACATCTATCTAAGATGTTTAATTTAGTTACCTGGTTCTAAGTGACTGAACCCTTGACTGTTTGGAAGAGAATCAGATACCATATCTGAGTCAAATCCAAAAGATTCGGAAAGCGGAAAGAAAGAACTAAACTTTGTTCAACCAACTCAAACTTCAAAGATATGTAGACTTGCTAGGAGTCAAAGTCTAGATGACTCAGGACTTTAACTTCTCAAAGATCTCTTTCAATAGGGTATTGAAGAATCTTTTCCTATCTTTAAGAGAAATAAGATGGATTCTTAAAAAGATTCAAAGCAACTCGAAAACATCATCCAACCACAATATACTAGTGTGGTAACCAACATCAGTGTGTCGACCCACTGAGGTTCTACTGTTGTATTCAAATAACGCTTCAGTTGAGACTAAGTTCAGGTCATATTCAGTCTTTCTGACTCCTTACTAGGAATGCAATTCTTATGCATACCAATGCAAGACAATGAGAAATTACGACGGAGGAATATATGTATTTTGAATTTAATGCATTTCTGGCTGAACATGGGATAAAACATCATTGTATAGTTTTGTATACACCTAAACAGAATGGAGTTGGTGAATGGAAGAACAAGTCACTCATGGAGATGGCAAGGTGTATGGTCAAGAGTCAGGCTTTACCACAGTTTCAATCTTGAGGCTGTTATGTGTGCAACATATGTACTTAACAAGTGTCCTAGTAAAGCACTGCAGTCTATCACTCCATATGAGGCTTGGCATGGTTGCAAGCCATCTGTTGCTCATCTCCATGTTTTTGGTTGTTTGACATATGCATTAGTGCATGAACAATAAAGTACAAAATTGGATGATAAAGTGATGAAATGTATATTTGTTGGGTACAATTTTGAAAGTAAAGGTTATCATCTGTATCATCCATAGACTAAATGCATTTTGGTTCCGTGATGTTTTTTCTATGGAAGATTCTATTCAGCCATTAGTTTCATGTACTAAGGAGACATCTATTAGCTCCAAAGACATGTATGATACATTTTTGCCTCTCTTTACACATGGACAATCTAGTGTGGTCCAAATGAGGCAACTTCTCAGCCTTTACAGGTTTCATGTGATGATGCAGATCTATCTACTTCTGATGTAGATTTACATGATGCACTTGTTGATGAGAGAGCTGATATTGAGGAAGCAAAAACTATGCCAAAATGGATGGTGTAGACCTTGCATGATAGCAAATTAGATGCACCTCTCTCATACTGTACTCGTTCAGGCTCTCATAGTGCCTCTTTTGCATCAGATTACCATGCTATGGCTACCTCTTGTCTCTGTGATGAGATTGAGCATGTTTTGTTTGATAAAGCACAAAATTTTGAACATTGGATGTAGTTCGCATACAAGCTATAAGAAGAGCATACAGGCACCAAAGAGTTGTCAAGCACAATTTGACAATGAGTCCTAATCATTTTTTTTCTAAACTGACTTCCTATTAAGAGTGATTTTCATCACTACACAAACATTGTAAATCTTGTTTTTTTGTAGAAAAGAATCCATTTTGTTCAAGGCAAGGAGTCCTTGAGCTTGAGGAGTATTAGAATTAGCTACATACCAATTTTCATAAATTTTAGATTCCGTTTGAGCCCTCAAATAAGCTCTAGAACCTAATTTTTAACTAGGCCGGACACTATGTCTGGACAGGCCAAAGCTAGTCGAGCTAGAGAGCTCATTTTGGAGGTTAGATTGTTTGTGATTTGAGCTTGTGTAAGAGACTTTTTGACTAATGCAAAGAACTCCATTGTTTGTCTCCTTGTTCTTGCCTTGTGTGTGCATGTGTGTGTATGTGTGTGCATGTTTGTGTGCTTCTCACTCATGCACTTGTGACGTCACTTGCTCACGTACTAGTCCTCACGTCTCCACGGATTGACAATTATGAGGTTGATCTCCTCACATTGGTACTTGCCATTGTGCTAGAGTGACACCAAATTTGGTGCCGTTGCCGGGGAGAGAGCTTTGAGGGTGAGCGTGTGATGGTAAGACGTAGAGTTGAGACATTGGAGTCATAGGTAAAATCTATACTTTTCTTTATTTTTCATCACTTTTTCTTGTTTTTGGCATCACCATCAGCACCATCATCATCCTCACCACCTCCCACCTCCATCTCCACCTTTCCCAAAATTTCAGTTTTTTGTCATATTCCCCTTCTCACCTCATTTCCCTCATTTCAGTTGTGAGAGATAATGCATTGATTTTCAGATAGACTAAATTGAAGTTGACCCTCAAGAGGGATTAGGAAACCAAGGGGCCTCCAAAGGATTTTGAGCAATATAAAGGGGAATTTTGGAACCATAAGGCAAAGCTTATGAACCTGAGATCTGGTAGACACCTAGCAAGGATAGACAAAGTATTAGATCTTTTGAGGGAAGTGTCAACCATACAACTAAGTCTTGGGCACAACTACTAATTGGTTATCCTACACGCCCTCAAGTGTTTTTTTATAAGAATAATGCGTTGATTTTCAAATAGACTAAATTGAAGTTGACCCTCATGAGGGATTAGGAAACCAAGGGGCCTCCAAAGGATTTTGAGCAATATAAAGGGGAATTTTGGAACCATAAGGCAAAGTTTATGAACCTGAGATCTGGTAGAGACCTAGGCAAGGATAGACAAAGCATTAGATCTTCTGAGGGAAGTGTCAACCATACAACTACGTCTTGGGCACAACAACTAAGTGGTTATCCTACATGGCCTCAAATGTTTTTTATAAGAATAATGCATTGATTTTCAGATAGACTAAATTGAAGTTGAGCCTCATGAGGGATTAGGAAACCAAGGGGCCTCCAAAGGATTTTGAGCAATATAAAGGGGAATTTTGGAACCATAAGGCAAAGCTTATGAACCTAAGATCTGGTAGACACCTAGGCAAGGATAGACAAAGCATTAGATCTTCTGAGGGAAGTGTCAACCATACAACTAAGTCTTGGGCACAACAACTAAGTGGTTATCCTTACATACTAAGCTCTGACACAAGTGATTCAGAAATGTCTTTTGGCATGGGGAAACCTGTAGGGGGCTCAACCACTTCCTATCTACAAACACTAGAAGGTCCATATAAGACAGAGTTGGAATATATTAGGACCAACCGATTAGGTGCTCGCATCTATGAGGATGGCCTGAGGCGATTAGTGGTCCAACTCAAAAATCCAGATCAACCCTTTGGACTTGAATACCTAGTAGTCAAGTTCAAAGAGCGTTCATACATTGATAAGGAAGGAACCATGTATGTGGTCACCAACCTACCAGATAGGACAATTGAGTTTGGAAATATAATTCCTGAGAATGATATAGGAGAGCTAGAGCAAGGAGACCTAGGACGAGAACCCAAGACTCCACGACGCAAATTTGTCTTGACAAGAGTGATTATTCCAAAGTGGGTTCCCCAAGACAAAAAAAGCATAGAACTATTTTTGAATAGAGAAACAGAGGAAGCCTTTTGGAGATTCAAGCCAGATCAATCTAGCCCAATAGTCACCATTTTATGAGTTCAAGGATCCAGAGATACCAGGCAAAGTTGTCTACTTGGATAACACATCAGAAAAAATGTTCTTGGTATCAGATCATGGAAAGCATGCATACACTTGGCGAGGTGAATTGATTTTTCCTCCACCAAGAGCTAGTATTTCCCATGGCCTTCACGGAGTAGGATCATCCCAGGCTCATGAAAACCAAAGGGAAAGAACTAGAGAGAGACCTGAGGTAAGCTTTACACACAATGTGGGTAGAGATAGATCAAGATGGGAAGGTGAAAGACCTGAAAGAGAAAGACATCAAGCACACATGCATCAAAGAGATGAACAAGATTTTCCATTGCCTAGACCTCCAGAATATCAAAGAACCCTTAGACCCACTCAAGTGATCAAGGCAATGAAGAATTATTTTGATGGGACAGGACATCCTTATGATCATGTGGCTGAGTTCAAACAAGTGTTAAGAGCTGAACAGGTTGGAGACTTGTTCACTCAGTTCAAGGCATTTGGGTTGACTCTTAAGGGCACTACCTTAGCTTGGTTTCAACCCTTGAACAGTCATAACTATCGAGATATAGGTCAACTGCTAGAGGAATTCATTGTAGAATTTTCCAAGAGTGGCATTAGGCATAATACATCATCCTTGATCCACAGCTTCAAGCAGACACCCCAAGAAACAATGCGACTTATAGGAAGACGGTTGAGACAATACTTAGAAAGATGCCCTATTCCAGAGCTACTCACATTGGCCAAACAAGTGGCCTTGTTTTTAGATGGCTTACTAAGCACAAAGTTAAGATCATATGTGTACTTGAAAGAGCCTAGATCCATAGAAGAGTGCGTGCGGATGTGCATTGACATAGAAGATAACTTGGTTGAGGAGTTAGGGTTGACCAAACTCTATAAGGACTCTGACTGTTCTACTAATCATACCCCCCGAACCTCCAATGAGATAGATGAGATAGTTAAGCAAGTTGCCAAGAAGTTAGGAGCTCTAAATTGACAAACACCAAGGTTCACCTCATTGAACTGATGTTATACTTGTGGAGGGGACCACATGGCTAACGTATGCCCAATGCAAAACCCGAACATAAGGAATGCCCCATACTGCACTATTGAAAGGAAATATACAAACCATACGGCTCAAGATTGTCCCTACAATAGACAAGTTGTTAGAAAAACTTATCAACAACCTTACCAACAGAGTAGGTATCAAAACCAATACCAACATCCATATTACCGACCACAACAACAATATCAGGCACCATATAGGCCACCACTAGTCCTTGGAAACCAACCACAAGCTCCTGCCAATGTGATTCCAGTTAAGTCTGCAATGACGGAGGAAAACCCTAATAGAGCATTGGTGCCACTAACCCCATTGGTCTCAGAAAATGACTCTCATGCTCATAGTTCAGACTACTCCCATGAAGGTAGTCCACATGCTTATTACATAGAGTCACCTGAGCATAGTGAGATTTACTCGTATCAATATGAGGCACCACGTATGGAACAAAATTGGGAGCCTGAATACTCCAATATCATGTATACAAATCCTAACCCTAGGCCCCAGTTGAGACAAGTAAGACCACAAGCCCCTAGAGGACCATATTTTAGATGTCAGGGTGACCATTTCATTCGTGAATGTCCCCATCCACCGACTCCGGGACAAGGACAAGCCATCACAATACAAGCTTTTTGTCCTGAGTGTGGCAAAGACCATCTCCCCAGAGATTTCCCAAGAAACCCCTCTAGTGTGCCCAAGGTTACACCCATTAATGTGGTAGGCTTAGTGGTGGGTTCAAGTTCAAGTAGTGGTAATGTGGCTCCTATACAAGCAGTCACTAGAGCACAAGCCTCAAAACAGGATAAACCAGCTGAACAATTAGAGTCAAGTGAATCAGGAGAGCCCAGTAAGAGAAAAACAAGAACATGGAAGGATACCAGGGAGAAGGCCAATCGCAAGTGGAATAGAAAGCTATCAAAACTCGAAGAAAGCCTGAGAGATGCAAAAAGCAAAATATAAGATATCACCTCTCAAAATCGCTCGCATGCCGAAACTCCATCCACTCCACCTCATCCCACCCCACCATCCACTATAAATAGACCACAACCAGGGTCTGTTCTTGCAGATCCAACCCCAGAAGGCTTGGACATGATGTTCAAGGCCTACCAGGCTCGTCTTCAAGAAGGGCCAACAACTGCAAACCTAGACAAGAGTTACCCTAGAGCAGATTTAGAGATTGAACAGACAAAAATGTGCATGAAAATGGTAGAGTTAGCTCAGTCTATGCTTGAGGCGAGTAAAATGTTCAATCAGACAAAGTTTGTCAAACCGGATTTGCATTTCTAGGGCTTGCTAGAAAGATTAGAGCAATTGGTAAACAAACCTCAAGTTTCTTTACCTCCATAGGCTCAACGAGTTGTTGAAAGAGAAAGCTCACCACCAAGGAAAGCTTATGTTCCTAATTCCATGGATGTTGGAACACCTCTTTCAATTCAAGAGCACTCTCAAGAGTTCTTGCAGGAAATACAAGAAGAGAAATGGGCCAAGGAGAAGGGTAATCCACCTCCTATTCCCGAGATTGATGATCTTCATGATCAATTTCCCCAAGACATTTCGTCTACCTATGGAGACCACATAGAGCAACAAGAAGATGAAAGATTAGATTTTGAATCCAATTCTTTATAAGAGCTTCCACAATCCACACGCCCATGGGAGTCTGAATCTCTTCAGATCCGAGCTCCCACAATATTGGTAAGACATGAAGACTCAATGGTTCCAAGAAACAATGATGTTGTGAAGAAGACTAAGGTTCAATGTCATCTCACCATGGAAGAGCTGCTAAAAGTAAATCCCAAGCTATGGAATCATGTGAAGGATCAAGTCCCGGAACTTGATTCCAATATGCCAAAAGGAGGCTCTAAGTAGAAAGTAACAGAGATACCTCTAGACAAAATAGGGGACATGAGTGAAAGTGAAGAAGGTAATACTTATCTTCCAATCACCTACCAAGGTTACACAACCAAAGCAATCGTAGATTCAGGTGCTCATGTTGCCATTGCAACCACCTCCTTGTGGAAGCGATGGGGCAAACCCACATTAGGACCAACTAGAATGAAGCTTCAAATGGCAGACAATCATTTTGAAAGACCTCTAGGATTGCTCGAAGGGATAACTCTAACCACTTGTGGTGTAGAGTTTGAACACACATTTGCTATATGTGACTTTGAGAAAAATAATGTCTATGAGATGATCTTAGGAAGACCCTTCCTATGACAACTGCAAATAGAACAGGGTTGGGGAACCAACTCCTTGTACTTGCAGCACTTAGGGGTCACCACCAAGTCAATTTGAAGGATTACACCTTCAGAGATGTACCACCCCTACAGTGGAATCCTATCCACAAAGCAAAAGAAGATTCTATCTCTGTGCATTCTGGAAGTTCACCTGATCCATCTGGGATGCATGAAGATACTCATTTGTGGATGTGCAAAGTCGCAGAGGAAGAGGAAAAATGCTTAAAGGCAAGAGAAGAAGGAACTTTGCCAGGAGCTAGACTAGTTAGAGACCGAGCCTACACACCGATGATCTTTCCAGATGAGGAATTTGAGCCTCATGGTTGGGCAAAAATCTTAGCTACCATGGACATTGCAGTCACTGAAGAACAATGGACACCTCATTGTGATGAGGAGGGTTATGATATTTCAGTGTTCATGTGTCAGCCCTTGCTACAAGAATGTGATCCTAGTGACTTCATAGAAGAAGAAGAGAACGACGATGATCTAGAGTCCATTGTGATGGGTAGTTGCTTTAACTCAGAGGAGCACTATCTAGAAGACATAGGAGTATTTACACAAAAGGAAGAAGAACCTCTCACAACTATCAAAACTATAAATTCAAAGGATGGAAGTGGATAGTCAAAAGAAAAAGAAAAGAAAAGCAGTGAAACAAGAAGGGGAGGAATCTTTGTTTGAAGCACCAGAGAATTTCAAGAAATATGAAATTGAAGACAGGAAAATTTTGGTACGAATGCCTAAGAGAGAGGTCAACATCAGAGAAGCATATGATAATAAAGAAAAGACCAAAAAATTTGTTGTAACCCTTGAGGGGAATGAAGAGCAATGTACATACATAGGAGACGACCTAAGTGCAGAAGAAGCAAAGCTTGTTGCTTTGTTGAGGGAATATAGGGATGTGTTTGTGTGGCACTATAGAGACTTGAAGGGGGTAGATCCGAAAATATGCTCTCATACGATCCCCATGACAGCTGATGCCAAGCCCACCAAGTAAAATCCCTACACATATAATGATACATATGCTTCCAAGATAAAAGAAGAAATCGATAGGCTGATTGAAGCTAGATTCATCTATGAGATTGAGCATATTGAATGGGTATTCCCCATCGTAGTGGTGCCCAAGAAGGATGGAAAGTTGTGAGTGTGTATTAACCTTAAAAAAGTTAATGCTGCTACAATTAAGGATAGCTATCCACTTCTAATCACTGAACATTTATTGGAGCGTGTTGCAAGCAAGGAAGTTTATAGCTTCCTTGATGGATTTTTTGGTTACAACCAAGTAGCCATTGTCCCAGAAGATCAACACAAAATGGCCTTTGCCATAGAGTGGGGAATCTTTGCATTTTGTGTGATGCCACTTGGGCTCACAAATGCACTTGCAACATTCTAACGGCTCATGTGTCATGTCTTCAAAGAGTTCTTGCGAAAGAGCTTGGAAGTATATGTGGATGATTTATGTGCTCATTCCCAAGAAAGAAGATACCACATCCCTGAGCTCAGAGAAATCTTCAACAAATGTAGAGAATATCGAGTGTGTCTGAACCCAGAAAAGTGTGTGTTCATGGTACGACAAGGTAAAATCTTGGGTCACATCATTTCTAAGAACGGAATATCAACAAAGGAGGACAAAGTTAGAGCCATAACAAAGCCACCAAGGCCAAGGAATGTTAAAGAGGTACAAGCTTTTATGGGCCATTGTGGATATTATCGTAGATTTATCCACATGTATGCAATCATAGCTAGGCCTCTTTATGGCTTATTGACAAATTTTGAGTGGAACGACGAATGTGAAAATTCCTTCAATGAGCTGAAGAGACGTTTGTGCACAACACCAATACTGACCACTCCTGATTGGAATAAACTATTTCATGTCCATGTGGATGCATCCAATCATGCCATAGGATGTGTGCTAGCACAACACAGGTGAAGGAAATTGAGATTTACCTATAGCATACGCTAGCAGACAACTCACCACAGCTGAATGAAACTATAACACAACTGAGCGAGAGGGCTTATGCATCGTATATGCTGTGAAGAAGCTTAGACACTACCTATTGGCCAATAGTTCAAGTTTTTCACTGATCATCAAGCTTTGTTATATTTGTTAAATAAACCTTGCAATATAGGATGCTTAGTAAGATGGTTCCTCTTACTAATGGAATATGATTTTTAAGTTGTTGTCAGGAAAGGTAAAACCCACCTTAGGGCAGATCACCTTTCTTGCATCACTTCAGGAGAGTCACCGCAAGGAGTGTCTGATGAACTACCTGACGCTTATCTGTTCAATTTAGAAGTTGTTCCTAAATGGGCAAAAAAGTTGGTACCTGTCCTAACCTTTGGATCCGCGAATAAGAATGTGAAAACAAATAAAGAAGAAATTGTAAAATCACAAAACTATAAAATATTGGCAGGAAGCATGTACAAACAAGATATAGATGGTGTACTAGCTTGTTGTGTTGAGGAAGATGATACTAGTTGGTTGCAATAAGCCCATGAAGGACTACTAGGAAATCACTATTCTAAACAACGAACATTGCAGAATCTAAAACGTTTAGGACTGTATTGGCCTAGCATGGACAAGGAATTTTAAGAATTGTCCAATTTGCAAAGGGAGACCCCCAGTGGAGCATGCTACCCTTTACCACATATCGTTAAGTCCAGATTGGAGTGCTCCATTGGTAGAATTTAAGAGACCACGAACATTACCCAAAGAGGCTAGTCTAGCAAGAAGACGAAGCATGGAGCAAGAGGCTCAGGACTATGCCTTAGTTGGAGACAACTTATATCGAAGAGGCAAGGATGGTTATCTAAGATTGTGTGTTCACGAATCAGACTATTTGAAAGTCTTAGAAACTACACATAGCAGTGTTGCAGGTGGACACTTCGGTCCTGATCGAGTAATCAAGAACATTCTATTCTCGAGACTTTGGTGGCCCACTCTTCATATGGATGCACATACCTATGTGAAGAAATGTGACACATGCCGACGTGCACAATATCCTATCAGAAAAGATGAGATGCCATTGAGGCCAATGATGGGAGGACGTGCATTCTCGAAGTGGGGAATAGACTTTGTTGGCCCTATTAACCCCCCAGCTAGAAACTCCCATGCAGAGTACATTATTGTAGCCACAGATTACCTGACCAAGTTGGTAGGAGTGAAAGCCACAACAAAGAATGATGCTCAGACTACGACTAAGTTCTCATTCAAGAAGGTGTTTCACCAGATATGGGTTACCTGTAGAGTTGGTCAGTGATAGAGGTACGCACTTCTTGAACGAGGTGATTGAAAACCTTCTCCAAGAATTCTTGGTGATACATAAGAAGTCTACCCCCTATCATCCACAAGCTAATGGACAAGCCGAGAGCACAAACAAGATCCTATGTAATGTCTTGACTAAACTAGTAAATAATAAACGATCTGATTAGGACAAACAACTTCATCATGTTGTTTGGGTTTACCGAGTTGCTTACAAAACAGTACTCAATGCCACCCCATTTCAGATGGTCTTCGGCCAGAATGTTGTGCTACCATTAGATTTCCTGATCCCAGCTTTAAAAGTAGCACAAGAGCATGAGTGGAATGGACATGAGTTGTCTTCTAGGATCTTTGATCTAGAACGCTTAGGTGAGACCAGGCTACGAGCGGCAGCAGGTATCTACGTTGCAACGAAAAGGCAAAAGGCATACTTGGATGCACACATCAAGGATAAAGGATTGAAAGAGGGAGACCTAGTGTTGGTTTACACACTAAAGCAGCATGCCCATAAATTGGAAAAAAGAGGATATGGACCCATGATCATTAATAGAATTTCCACTAGTGGTGCGGTTCAATTGGCCACGCTAGAAGGTGACATCTTGCCAAACTATATTAGTGGATGTAGAGTCAAGTTGTATCAAGAACCTGTTACAGAGGATATGCTAATGAGACTCAACAGTGCTAAGAAGCGAAAAGAAGAAGAGTTAAGGGTGAGAGAAGAAGCACAGGTAGAGGCCAGAGAGCGTATTAGACGAAATAAGTTCAGGCGACTAGGCCTAGATATCAACCTGAAATCCCCTAAATATCACATGGACATGTGCCAAAAATGGGGCATAATTACTTCTCAAATAATTGACCGACGTCCTTTTGTGACCTTAGAGGTAGGACACAGAGAGAATGTAAGGACTGTGAGAGCATTGATTGACTCAGGTGCAACAACTAGTGCAGTTAGACTTTCATACTGCCAAGTCTTGCAGTTAAGCATCAATCCCATAGAAGCCTATCTCATAGGATTGGGAGGTGTGGAAACTCCTTGTTTGGGCAAGGTAGAGCTTCCCATCTATCTTCATGATGTTCCAATGAGAGTCAAAATGCTAGTGTGTCAAGATGAGGACCTTACTGAACCACTTGTCTTGGGACAAGATTGGATCTATGACCATGCAGTCAACTTAACTCTGAGGAGCCAACTTCTTCAAGTTTGGGTTCATGAACAATGCATTACATTAGAGTTAGAAAACTGCATGCTCACAGATCATGGTGTCACACATTCTCTTAGGACTAATCTTAGAGAAGAAGAAGTTGTATGTGTCCAAAGCTCTATGATGCAGAAGGATGCTAAGCTCTATGATGCAGAAGGATGCTGCCTCCAACAAAAGAATCGGAGACCTAGTGAGACTCCCTTCTTATACGAAGTCTCAGTCATCTATAGTAGTTCAATCCCACAAGGAAGAGAAATAGTACATGACAACTCTTGTATCATATAGACAATGGGATTTCCAGAAGACAGTAGTGTCGGGCATGAAGCAGATCTGGGTACGAAAAGGAGAGCAACCACTCGCCTTGCCCCCACAATTCCCATCCAGGAAGGCCAATGATGCCAAAACAAGAACCAAGCAACTAGGACAGGTTCAACCACAAGGTATCCAACAAGTTTGGGTGCCTAAGAAATTAGTGGCAGCTCAACAAGGTCAATCACGCATATGGGTACCCAAGAAGCTCTTATGTACATGACAAGTTATATTCTCCCACATGCATAAAGTCTCAACAAAGAAGTCAAGGAAAGGCAAGGGTCAGAAACCGGAACAAAGAGCCCAAGAAGATCATCTCACCTCTTCGGCAATGGTAAGAAGACAATTATCAAGGATACGGGTTTGGAAGTCAAAACCACCCAGGGCCCTCGTAGAACCAAAGAACCAACCATGGGGGATACAAAATTTAAGAAATCATCGAGAGATGAAGAATCCCAAGGTGATCTTGATGCAACCAAACATGGTTCTCAAATGGGTTCCTATAAGGAGGAATGATCAGTTGTCATCTGGAGATCCAATGGATACCTCCCAGAAAGACAGCATCAACATCTGCACAAGAGCACATTGATATATGTCAACTATTTTTTCTGATACTAACATCTATCTTCTTGTTTTGTGATGTTGTTCCAAAAAAACAAAAAGAAGAAGAGAGAGAGAGAGAGAGAGAGAGAGAGAGAGGGAGAGAGATTCCCAAGTTTGGCTCATGGAACATGAATGAGTCATGCTTAGTTGAAGGTGGAAGCGTTGATGATTGGGCATTTATCAGTATGGAGAGAAGTGTGTCTCAGATAGCAGATGATATTATACTTGCCTTATCTGTTAGATGTCCAGAATTAGGCATGAACATGGCATCCACAAATATTGTTCCACCTTACCATGGGAGGAGGGAAGAGCTTGAAGGTCCGCAACCACTAGGTCTGGACAGGGCCAAAACTAGTCAAAAAACTATAAAAAGAGCTAGAGAGCTCATCTTTTAAGTTAGCTTGTTAGAGAATAGATCTTTTGTAAGAGAACTCTTGTGTAATCAAAGTCCTTCCATTGTTCCTCTCTTTGATCTTGCCTTGTGTGTGCGTGTGTGTATGTGTGTGCATGTTTGTGTGCTGTCACTCACGCACTTATGCCTTCACTTGCTCATGGTCTTCATACCGGTCCTCACGTCTCCACGGATTGACAAGTAAAGGAGGTGGTGCTTACGCTTGAGCTACACCAATCAGTGACTACAATGATCTTTATCCATCTCCATGGGTATGGCAAAAAGAAGGAGTATAACAATTAAAGTTAGTCATTTCAAACTTTATTGTGCAGGGTATTGAAAGACACCCTTCTACACATATGAATATAGTTATAGAAGATGATGCAAATGGTGTTGAAGATGATGATCTTCAAATTCCTATTCGTGTTGTGTTTCCTACTACACCTATTGTAGAGAAAATTTGTTGGGATGGCAGAGATGCTCATGCACATGCATTGATACCTTTGTCTGTCAAACATGCCATTATCCATCACATTCGCTCTTGCAAAATAGCAAAGGATGCTTGGGTTACACTTACCACTTTATACCAGGCAAGAAATGAGGCGTGTGTTACTTACCTCTTAAAACAATCGAAGAGTGAACACATGAATGAAGGAGATTCCATGGATACTTTTTTGACATAGGTCAAAGATTTGAAGAAGAAGTTGATTATGTTGATGAAGTTTTATCAAATAGTTAACTTGTGCAGACTGTTCTTAATGGTCTTCAAGACTCATATCAGAGTTTTGCTTCTAGTCTTTGATTGATGATGAAAGGCAATTCAAATGCCTTAACATTTGAGGAGTTAGTCTTTGTTTTGTTGCATGATGATCAGTCCAAGTAGAACATTTCTATTATGCATGTTGTAGGTCAAATTTTCTTAGCTAGTTAGAAGGGAAAAGGTAAATGAAGCTCATCTACTAGTAAGTAGAAATCTACTAATGCTATAGAGCCAAAGAAGAAAGATAAAGATGAGAATAAAACAATCAAGTAGGAATAATTTTGCAAATAGTGTAAAGGAAATGATCATGTCATAAAGAGTTGTACAAGATTGGTTGCAAAAGAGGTAAAGAAGAAAGAGGCTAGAATGGTTATTACAAAGGCCTCTACACCTAAAACAGTCTCCTAATCTTGTGCAGAATGAAGAATGGGTGTTTACTAATGCATGCAGTTATGACCCATCTTCTCATGAATAGTGTATGTCTGAATTAGACTAGGATGTTTGGTACTTTGAGCGGGGAAACCAGACATGTTACCTTGCAATGCAACTTCTTCAATTCACTTGAGCCAACCCCTACAAGGAAAACTGTCACATGTGCTACAACTCCTCTTATCCTGTAATGGGAGTTGGCAAGATCATTCTGACTATTGTTGATGATAGTTCTTTCACATTTTTAGATGTTTTGTTTGTGCCAAGCCTCAAGAAAAAGCTCCCATCGATTTCAACATTAGTCAAGATTAGCTTGGTTGTCAAATTTGTTGATGAAAAATTTAAATTTCATGATCAATCAAATGGCGATGTTATTATTGCTTTTGACATTTTATGTCAAGGGTTGTATAAGCTCATAGAATATGTAAAATTTGTGAATGATTCAACATGTGGAGTTAAATATTCTCAAGCTATCTCATATGCAAAGCTTTGGTATGCACACTTTGGTCATCCAAATTATGCAAGTTTGCTATGCCTGTAGAAATATGAAATGGTCTCCTCTCTTCCCAAACTTGAGACACCTTTTAAGCATGTCTATGAAGGCTATATTTTGGGAAAAATGCAATGCTCTTCCTTCCCTAAAAATGATTGAGTAATGCTCATAAATTGTAGCTTGATCATAGAGATGTATGTGGTCCTATTGTCATAAGAGAGGACATTTGAAGAAAGAATTCTATGCATTAAAATATGCTAAAGTTAAAGGAGAGAATTGTGATGGACGTCTTTGAAAGAACTTGGAGAAGCTTGTAGAAGGTAGAAAAGTGCGTTTCGAAGCGACAAAGTTTGTTCAAGCCAACCGACACAAGACCAACCCTTGAACTTATGGAGACTCAAATAGACCTTATAAGCATGTGATAAGTGCAAAGAAATGCACTATGTACTTTGGAGCATCAAGGATAATGAGTCGATACAAAACAGATAGGTTCGCGGGTCGACTAGCTCAAAAAATTTACTATCTATGAAGAGACAATGAACTTCAAATGCCCATAGCAACCAGCGTGATTACAATTAGAAAAAATCCTTTAATGGGAATGATATACATAGGGTTGAGTGTATGGAATGCACAAAAGTATAAGGAATAAGCAAAATATGCTATAGGAATGAATGCGACATTTACTGATGGTACTTCCTATTTTTCAGGAATACGTAGAGATTGACCCCGAGACAGAAAAACTGAGATTTCTCCAAATCTACTTGACCAAATGCTATGAAAATTTAAAGGCCTCTGCAAGATTACTGTTGGTGAAGAAGATGATGCAGAGAATTGAAGGAGCAAGACAATGATGGTCACAAGTGTATGTATATTGCTTCCATGTAATCAACAAGTGATTTCAAGTCCTTATATAGCCTCTAGGAGTGCTCCACGACTTTTACAAGTTGAATTTGAATTCAAATGAAGGTGGGAATGGTTGTTGGAGGGAATCAATTCACTTTCCTACAATCTAGGAAAAGTGAACTTCTACTTTGATCTACTTTTAGGTGATTGATTGCTTGATTGAATGCAACTTCAACCACCAAAAATTCGTGGGATTTTTGCTCTATATTCTACCTTTACATCTGTAAAGCTCAAGGCTCTTACAATGGTAAATGAACCATCGTAAAATCTCTCAAAAAAATACAATAAATGAGCATATGAAAAAGAACTCTCCAACGGATATTCTTTCAACACGATAGCCTTTGATGTAGATCAAATCACCTCAAGCATAGTGTAAGCTTGATGTTCCAACAACTCCCCCTCAAACTAAAGTATGCTTGAGTCTTCATTCTTTGATAGGTTGAATACCTTCCATAGCTTTGAATCTACAAAGCTTTATTCCATCAAGTGCCTTCGTAATCATATCTGCTACTTGCTTTTCAGTAGGAAGAAAAGAAATGTCAATCTCCTTTGCCATGAGATTCTCCCTGATGAAGTGGTAATGGACTTCTATGTGCTTGGTTCTCGCATGAAAAATAGGATTTGCCGCTAGATGCATGGAACTTACATTATCTCCAAATATGTGAGGTTTGGAACTCACAAGTCCCACATTTTTATACAATGCTTTTAACCATATTGCTTCTTGACTTGCTATGGTCAAGCCTCTGTACTCTGGTTCAGTTGAGGATAAAGCAACTGTTGGTTGCTTCTTGGAACTCCATGACACTAGCTTCAAACCTGCAAATGCTAAGTAACCAGATGTACTTTCTCTGTCATCCTTAGCTCCTACCCAATCTGCATCTGAATAGATTTTGATATCCAAATATGAAGAGTAAGGATAGAATATACCTTCGTTGATTGTACCTTTGAGATACTTAAGTACTCTCTTAGCCGCATCCATGTGTGGTCTTCTCGGTGAGTGCATGAACTGAATAAGCACTCCCACACTGTCTGCCCTTGTATGAGTAGCATATATCAAGCTACCTACCAAGCTTTGATACTCTTAATGTCTTCAATTTTCTCACCTTCATAAACACTAAGTTTATAATTCTTCTCCAAAGGTGTACCTGCAGGTTTAGTGTTCTCCATTTTGAACTTGAGAAGAAGATCCTAAATGTATCTTCTTTGAGTCAAATACATTCCTTCATCTGTATATATCACCGCATACCTAGGAAATATGTGAGCTCGCCTAGGTCACTGATTTTGAACTCCTCTTGCATGTGTCTCTTAATCCTTTGAATGCCATTTAGATCATCACTTGTCACAATAATATCATCTACATATACACATAGATAGATAACCTCATTGTGATCCCTTTTGATGAATAGAGAAGGATCTGAGCTGCTAGCTTTGAACCCATGATCTTGAAGATATGTAACCAACCTGTAATTCCAAGCTCTAGGAGCTCATTTCAATCCATACAATGCTTTCTTAAGTCTGCAAACATAAGATGGATGATTAGGGTTTTCAAAACCTGGTGGTTTTGACATGTATACCTCTTCACTTATCCAACCATTTAAGAATGCATTTTTCACATCAAGTTGGAGGAGTCTCCAATTCCTTGCACCAGCTACACTTATCAATGTCCTGATTGTACTCATCTTTGCAACTGGTGAGAATGTTTCCTCATAGTCTATACCATGAGTTTGTGAGCATCCTTTGGCAACTAATCTTGCCTTGTACCTGCAAATTGATCCATCCAAATTTCTTTTAACTTTATATACCCATCTGCAACTAATTACCTTTTGATTCGGCGACATTGGAACTAAATCCCAAGTGTCCATCTCCTTCAATGCATCTATCTCTTCGTTCATGGCCTTTTCCCAATTAGGGTTTCCCTTTGCCTCTTCATGGGTTGAGGGTTCCTCTCAAATAGAATCTTTTGCCAAGTAGATTGAATGCTTTGTAACAAATGTGGAATCATATTCATACCTTTCTGGTTGTTTCTTCTCTCTAGCTGATCTTCTAGGTGCTTTTTTGGAGCATTCTCCAACCTCTTGCATCTTTGCTTTGCCTCTTGACTTCCATAGCTTTTAATCCCTTTCTCTTTCATCTTAGTCATCGTCTGTATCACTTCTTGGATCCTGGACCTCTGTATCATGCTTCCTTCCTAATTGATGAGAGTCATAATCAAGATCATATGGTAGTGTTACCTTTTGTTTATCTTCATCATACAAAGACATGTGTTCTTCAAACACAACATCTCTACTTGTAGTGAATTGCTTGGTTGAAGGATTGAAGAACCTGTAACCCATCTGAGTTGAATCATATCCAATAAACACTGCCTTTCTTGCCCTTTCATCTAGCTTACCTCTTATTTGTGATGGTACATGAACATAAGCTAAACAACCAAAAACCTTGCAATGTCCAAGACTAGGTTTTCTTCCATGCCATGCTTCATAAGGAGTCATACCTTGAAGTGATTTGGATGGTAGTCTATTGACAAGGTACACAACAGTTGAAATAGCTTCTGCCCATAGATAATGTGGCAACTTCTTCTCTTCAAGCATTGTTCGGGCTGATCCAACCACTCTACAATTCCATTTAGTTGAGGAGAGTACCTAGTAGTCACTTCTCTTTTGATACCTTTGTCCTGCAAGAACTCATCAAACTCTTTGGAGAAGTATTCTCCCCCTCCATCAGATCTAAGCTTCTTTAGTGATCTACCTGTATGATTCTCCACATGTGCAAGATACTTCTTGAAGCAATCAAACACTTCATTCTTACTCTTGATAAAGTATAGAACAGTCCATCTACTATGGTCGTTAATAAATGAGACATAATATCTTGATCCTGTCAATGAAGGTTCTTGACTTGGTCCCCATATATATGTACTAAGTCCAATAAGTTGTTGTTGATGTAGCCTATGTGGTTGAATGGTTGTCTTTGTGCCTTCCCAATCCGACATGCATCACACCTGTTGATCATGTGTTGCTTTGATATGTTCGGCAGTCCTAGAACACTTTGATCCCTGCATATATCCTTCAAGGTTCTTTCATTCATATGAGCAAGTCTCTTATGCCACACTTCAAGCTCACTTAGGGTTTGAGACCCAAAGTTGAATAGAGCTATGTTCCTGGTTTCTCCTACTTCAAAAGTAAAGAGCCTACCATGATTCTCACCTTGGGCTATCTTGTTGAAGCCTTGACATGGATCTTCCACAAAAGCTCCATGTTGGGTGAACCTAACTTGCAAGCCTTTTTCAACTATTTGGCCTACACTTATTAGGTTTTTAGTGATAGTGGGTACATAGAGAACCTTACTCAGAATGTTTATCCTGCCATTGGAAGCTTTGACATTACCAATCTTCTCCACATTGTGCTTTGTGTCATCCCCTGTTTGCACTTCATGTCTATGGGAATTTCCAAATCAGATAGAAGAGCAATGTTGCCTGCAACATGATTCGAACATCTTGAATCTATGTAGAACAAATGATCATCTTCTTTACCTTCTTTGTGGCTTAGATTCATAAGAAGAAATGAGTCTTTATGTGGTTGATCTTCTCAATAATTGTTGTAGTCTCTTCTATTATAGCTTCTATTGTTATTGTTGAAGTTGTGTCCACCTCTGCCTCTATTGTTGCCATATCCACCTCTTCCACTTCCTTTCTGGGTCTTCCCATTGAACCAGCAATTCTGAGTGGTGTGGTTGGTCTTATCGCATATGGCACAAGGTTGAACATTCTGACCTTTGGCTTTGTCTTGCTTTGCTCCTTTCTTCTTCCCTTTCCACTTGCTCTTGCTTGCAAAGTTGGCTTGAGAAGTCTCTTCTTCATCTTCTTCCTTCTTCTTTCCTTTCTGCTTCTTATCCTTCTTATCTGCATATAGAGCCCTAGTTGAATTATCATGATAAGAGTTACCTTCCTTTATGCTATTGTTGGATTCTTGATTGAAGAGTTGTCCAAGAAAGATGTTGAAGTCTGGATTTTGCATATCCATGATGAGATGATAAGCCGTAGTGAAGGATTGCCATTGCTTATCACTTAGAATGCTTTTGAGAATTTGCCTCGTGATCACCTCTTCTTCAATCAGCTCTCTAATGGATGCTAACTGATCCGCAACCTCCTTGACCTTGGTAACAAACTCTGTGATGGTTCGTTTAGGTATCTTCTTCATTTGGTTGAACTCGTTCCAAAGATGATTCTTTCTTGCTTTGGTACTAGCAGAAAAGAAAGTGTCGAGGGCATCCCAAGTCTCTTGAGATGTCTTGCATCCTCTAATATGTGGTAATAGAAAGTCAGAGATAGAGTTAAGTATGTACTACCTTGCTTGCGCATCCCTTGCGCACCAAAGTGTGAGCTTATCTATCTCCTCTTGTGTAGGTTCTCCTTTGGATCTTGGAATAGGCATAGCTTCATCACCTGCTACAATTCCATAAAGATTTGTACCTTGCAAATAGGCCTCCATTCTGATTTGCCAAGCCGCGTAGTGTTGATCAAGCTTGTCGATCATTGAGGGAAAGCCGTCACCCATCTTGATCTAGCTCTGATACCACTGAAAGAACTTGGAGAAGCTTGTAGAAGGTAGAAAAGTGTGTTTCAAAGCGATGAAGTTTGGTCAAGCCAACCGGCACAAGACCAGCCCTTGAACTTATGGAGACCCAAATTGACCTTATAAGCATGTGATAAGTGCAAAGAAAGGCACTATGTACTTTGGAGCATCAAGGAGAATGAGTCGATACAAAACAGATAGGTTCGCAGGTCGACTAGCTCAAAAGACTTACTATCTATGGAAGAGACAATGGACTTCAAATGCCCATAGCGACCAGCGTGATTACAATTAGAAAAAATCCTTTTATTGGAATGATACACATAGGGTTGAGTGTATGGAATGCACAAAAGTATAATGAATAAGCAAAATATGCTATAGGAGTTAATGCGACATTCACCGGTGGTACTTCCTATTTTTTAGGAATACGTAGAGATTGACCCCGAGACAAAAAAACTGAGATTTATCCAAATTTATTGAACCAAATGATATGAAACTTTATAAGCATAAACTAGACACCTATACCTTTCCAATGAGTAATCTTGCACTCGATTTGGATCTCTGGGGAGAGAGCAACAGCCTCTGCAAGATTACTGTTGGTCAAGAAGATGATGCAGAGAATTGAAGGAGCAAGACAATGATGGTCACAAGTGTATGTATATTGCTTCCATGTAATGTACAAGTGATTTCATGTCCTTATATAGATTTTAGGAGTGCTCCAAAACTTTTACAAGTTGAATTTGAATTCAAATGAAGGTGGGAATGGTTGTTGGAGGGAATCAGTTCACTTTCCTACAATCTAGGAAAAGTGAACATCTACTTTGATCTACTTTTAGGTGATTGATTGCTTGATTGAATGCAACTTCAACCACCAAAAATTCATGGGATTTTGGCTCTATATTTCTACCTTTACATGTGTAAAGCTCAAGTCTTTTACAACGGTAAATGAACCATCAAAAAATCTCTCAAAAAAATACAATAAATGAGCATATGCAAAAGAACTCTCCAACGGATATTCTTTCAATGCAATAGGCTTTGATGTAGATCAAATCACCTCAAGCATAGTGTAAGCTTGATGTTCCCACAACTCCCCCTCAAGCTAAAGTATGCTTGAGTCTTCATTCTTTGATAGGTTGAATACCTGCCATAGCTTTGAATCTACAAAGCTTTATTCCATCAAGTGCCTTCCTCATCATATCTGCTACTTGCTTTTCAGTAGGAACAAAAGAAATATCAATCTCCTTTGCCATGAGCTTCTCCCTGATGACGTGGTAATGGACTTCTATGTGCTTGGTTGTCGCATGAAAAATAGGATTTGCCGCTAGATGCATGGAACTTACATTATCTCCAAATATGTGAGGTTTGGAATTCACAAGTCCCACATTTTTATACAATGCTTTTAACCATATTGCTGCTTGAGTTGCTATTGTCAAGCCTCTGTACTCTGCTTCAGTTGAGGATAAAGCAAATGTTGGTTGCTTCTTGGAACTCCATGACACTAGCTTCAAACCTGCAAATGCTAAATAACCAGATGTACTTTTTCTGTCATCCTTAGCTCCTGCCCAATCTACATCTGAATAGATTTGGATATCCAAATCTCAAGAGTAAGGATAGAATATACCTTCGTTGATTGTACCTTTGAGATACTTAAGTACTCTCTTAGCCGCATCCATGTGTGGTCTTATCGGTGAGTGCACCAACTGAGTAAGCACTCCCACACTATATGAGATGTCTGCCCTTGTATGAGTAGCAATATATCAAGCTACCTACCAAGCTTTGATTCTCTTTAATGCATTCAATTTTCTCACCTTCATAAACACTAACTTTATGATTCATCTCGAAAGGTGTACCTGCAGGTTTAGTGTTCTCCATTTTGAACTTGAGAATAAGATCCTGAATGTATCTTCTTTGAGTCAAATACATTCCTTCATCTGTATATATCACCTGCATACCTAGGAAATATGTGAGCTCGCCTAGGTCACTGATTTTGAACTCCTCTTGCATGTGTCTCTTGATCCTTTGAATGCCATTTAGATCATCACTTGTCACAATAATATCATCTACATATACACATAGATAGATAACCTCATTGTGATCCCTTTTGATGAATAGAGAAGGATCTGAGCTGCTAGCTTTGAACCCTTGATCTTGAAGATATGTAACCAACCTGTAATTCCAAGCTCTAGGAGCTCGTTTCAATCCATACAATGCTTTCTTAAGTCTGCAAACATAAGATGGATGATTAGGGTTTTCAAAACCTGGTGGTTGTGACATGTATACCTCTTCACTTATCCAACCATTTAAGAATGCATTTTTCACATCAAGTTGGAGGAGTCTCCAATTCCTTGCAACAGCTACACTTATCAATGTCCTGATTGTACTCATCTTTGCAACTGGTGAGAATGTTTCCTCATAGTCTATACCATGAGTTTGTGAGCATCCTTTGGAACCTAATCTTGCCTTGTACCTGCAAACTGATCCATCCAAATTTCTTTTAACTTTATATACCCATCTACAACCAATTACCTTTTGATTCGGCGACATTGGAACTAAATCCCAAGTGTCCATCTCCTTCAATGCATCTATCTCTTCGTTCATGGCCTTTTCCCAATTAGGGTTTCCCTTTGCCTCTTCATAGGTTGAGGGTTCCTCTGAAATAGAGTCTTTTGCCAAGTAGATTGAATGCTTTGTAACAAATGTGGAATCATATCCATACCTTTCTGGTTGTTTCTTCTCTCTAGTTGATCTTCTAGGTGCTTGTTTGGAGCATTCTCCAACCTCTTGCATCTTTGCTTTGCCTCTTGACTTACATAGCTTGTGATCCCTTTCTCTTTCATCTTGATCATCGTTTGTATCACTTCTTGGATCCTGGACCTGTGTATCATGCTTCCTTCCTAATTGATGAGAGTCAGAATCAAGATCATATGGTAGTGTTACCTTTTGTTTGTCATCATCATACCAAGACCCGTGTTCTTCGAACACAACATCTCTACTTGTACTGAATTGCTTGGTTGAAGGATTGAAGAACCTGTAACCCATCTGAGTTGAATCATATCCAATAAACATTGCCTTTCTTGCCCTTTCATCTAGCTTACCTCTTATTTGTGATGGTACATGAACATAAGCTAAACAACCAAAAACCTTGCAATGTCCAAGACAAGGTTTTCTTCCATGCCATGCTTCATAAGGAGTCATACCTTGAAGTGATTTGGATGGTAGTCTATTGACAAGGTACACAACAGTTGAAATAGCTTCTGCCCATAGATAATGTGGCAACTTCTTCTCTTCAAGCATTGTTGGGGCTGATCCAACCACTCTACAATTCCATTTAGTCGAGGAGAGTACCTAGTAGTCACTTCTCTTTTGATACCTTTGTCCTGCAAGAACTCATCAAACTCTTTGGAGAAGTATTCTCCCCCTCCATCAGCTCTGAGCTTCTTTAGTGATCTACCTGTATGATTCTCCACATGTGCAAGATACTTCTTGAAGCAATCAAACACTTCATTCTTACTCTTGATAACGTATAGAACAGTCCATCTACTATGGTCGTCAATAAATGAGACATAATATCTTGATCCTGCCAATGAAGGTTCTTGACTTGGTCCCCATATATATGTACTAAGTCCAATAAGTTGTTGTTGATGTAGCCTATGTGGTTGAATGGTTGTCTTTGTGCCTTCCCAATCTGACATGCATCACACCTGTTGATCATGTGTTGCTTTGATATGTTCGGCAGTCCTAGAACACTTTGATCCCTGCATATATCCTTCAAGGTTCTTTCATTCATATGAGCAAGTCTCTTATGCCACACTTCAAGCTCACTTAGGGTTTGAGACCCAAAGTTGAATAGAGCTATGTTCCTGGTTTCTCCTACTTCAAAAGTAAAGAGCCTACCATGATTCTCACCTTGGGCTATCTTCTTGAAGCCTTGACATGGATCTTCCACAAAAGCTCCATGTTGGGTGAACCTAACTTGCAAGCCTTTTTCAACTATTTGGCCTACACTTATTAGGTTTTTAGTGATAGTGGGTACATAGAGAACCTTACTCAGAATGTTTATCCTGCCATTGGAAGCTTTGACATTACCAATCTTCTTCACATTGTGCTTTGTGTCATCCCCTGTTTGCACTTCATGTCTATGGGACTTTCCAAATCAGATAGAAGAGCAATGTTGCCTGCAACATGATTCGAACATCCTGAATCTATGTAGAACAAATGATCATCTTCTTTACCTTCTTTGTGGCTTAGATTCATAAGAAGCAATGAGTCTTCATGTGGTTGATCTTCTGAATAATTGTTGTAGTCTCTTCTATTATAGCTTCTATTGTTATTGTTGAAGTTGTGTCCACCTTTGCCTCTATTGTTGCTATATCCACCTCTTCCACTTCCTTTCTGGGTCTTCCCATTGAACCAACAATTCTGAGTGCTGGGGTTGGTCTTATCGCATATGGCACAAGGTTGAACATTCTGACCTTTGGCTTTGTCTTGCTTTGCTCCTTTCTTCTTCCCTTTCCACTTGCTCTTGCTTGCGAAGTTGGCTTGAGAAGTCTCTTCTTCATCTTCTTCCTTCTTCTTGCCTTTCTGCTTCTTATCCTTCTTATCTGCATATAGAGCACTAGTTGAATTACCATGATAAGAGTTACCTTCCTTTATGCTATTGTTGGCTTCTTGATTGAAGAGTTGTCCAAGAAAGATGTTGAAGTCTGGATTTTGCACATCCATGATGAGATCATAATCCGTCGTGAAGGATTGCCATTGCTTATCACTTAGAATGCTGTTGAGAATTTGCCTCATGATGACCTCTTCTTCAATCAGCTCCCCAATGGATGCTAACTGATCCGCAACCTCCTTGACCTTGGTAACAAACTCTGTGATGGTTTGTTTAGGTGTCTTCTTCATTTGGTTAAACTCGTTCCAAAGATGATTCTTTCTTGCTTTGGTACTAGTAGAAAAGAAAGTCTCGAGGGCATCCCAAGTCTCTTGAGATGTCTTGCATCCTCTAATATGTGGTAATAGAAAGTCAGAGATAGAGTTTAGCATGTTTGACCTTTCTTGAGCATCCCTTGCGCACCAAAGTGTGATCTTATCTGTCTCCTCTTGTGTAGATCCTCCTTTGGATCTTGGAATAGGCATAGCTTCATCACTTGATACAATTCCATAAACCTTGCAAATAGGCCTCCATTCTGATTTTGCCAAGCCGCGTAGCTGTGTCGATCAAGCTTCTCGATCATTGGGGGAAAGCCGTCACCCATCTTGATCTAGCTTTGATACCACTGAAAGAACTTGGAGAAGCTTGTAGAAGGTAGAAAAGTGCGTTTTGAAGCGATGAAGTTTTTTCAAGCCAACCGTCAGAAGACCAGCCCTTGAACTTATGGAGACTCAAATAGATCTTATAAGCATGTGATAAGTGCAAAGAAATGCACTATGTACTTTGGAGCATCAAGGAGAATGAGTCGATACAAAATAGATAGGTTCGCGGGTCGACTAGCTCAAAAAACTTACTATCTATGGAAGAGACAATGAACTTCAAATGCCCATAGCGACCAGCGTGATTACAATTAGAAAAAATCCTTTTATGGGAATGATACACATAGGGTTGAGTGTATGGAATGCACAAAAGTATAAGGAATAAGCAAAATATGCTATAGGAATGAATGCGACATTCACCGGTGGTACTTCCTATTTTTCAAGAATACTTAGAGATTGACCCCGAGACCAAAAAACTGAGATTTCTCCAAATCTACTAAACCAAATGCTATGAAACTTTATAAGCATAAACTAGACACATATACCTTTCTAATGATTCATCTTGCACTCAATTTGGAGCTCTGGAGAGAGAGCAGCAGCCTCTGCAAGGTTACTATTGGTCAAGAAGATGATGCAGAGAATTGAAGGAGCAAGACAATGATGGTCACAAGTGTATGTATATTGCTTCCATGTAATGTACAAGTGATTTCAAGTCCTTATATAGCCTCTAGCAGTGCTCCACGACTTTTACAAGTTCAATTTGAATTCAAATGAAGGTGGGAATGGTTGTTGGAGGTAATCAATTCACTTTCCTACAATCTAGGAAAAATGAATATCTACTTTGATCTACTTTTAGGTGATTGATTGCTTGATTGAATTTGTCAGGGGAGCACTAGATTGTGCTCTCTGACTACACAAGACAAGATTTCGGAAACACAGTTCTGATTACAAGAATACCCACGAAGGGAAAATGCTACAAGAATATACGATCGATACAAGATGTCCCACAACCCGGGACCAATAGGTATGGAAAACTCGACTAGAGATGATACAGGAGATCCCACAACCCGGGATCGTAGGTAGGAAACAAGATATCTCGATTACAAGAAATCCCCTCAGGGATATGAACTGGATACAAGAAATAACTAGAAAGGATCTCGTACTACGAGATTACAATAGGACAAGAAAGGATGTCCACAATACAAGACTAGACAAGACTAGAGCTAGAAACAAGACTAGAACTTGAACTGGAACTTGAATGTACTTACTTGGAGGTCACGACTCCTTGAGCTCCCAAGACTGGCATTGGCAAGACTGATTATGAATGTGGCCAACCCCTCCTTATATAGGTTTTCAAGGGCGGTTCCCAAGGCGGTTGCGAACTGATGATGTCATCATGATGTCATCGATTTGTAACAAGACCTCCCAATGTCAGAATTCAGCGAATAGACAGTTGATCTTGGGGTTTTGGCACATTCCGGACGCAATGGAAGCATTGGTTTCTCCTAATTCTGAACCAATCATGAGATACAGGGTTCACATGGAATCTTAGGTTCAGGATGGTTTCCTTCGTCCATGACATCACCTCCCCCTCAAGCGACGAGTTCCACGAGGAGCGGTCATGTTATCTGGTCTCGGCTTCGTTGGATTTTTCTTATGGAATTCTCGAACCTTGATTGGTGCTCTCTGAAGGTTTTCTGCAGGTTCCCAAGTACGATCACTGATGTCATACCCTTTCCAATGAATAAGGTATTCCAATCTTCCCCGGGATATTCTGGAATCTAGGACATGCTCGACTTCAAATTCTTCATGATCATCAATCTCAATAGGTGGTGAAGGACTAGGTCTCTCCCCCCTCAATGGTGAAATCTGATATGGTTCCAACATGGATACATGGAAAACTGGATGTATTCTCATGGTACTCGGTAACTGGAGTTTGAAGGTGACTGGATTAATCTTGGCCAAGATGGTAAATGGTCCAAACTTTTGATGATCTAACTTTGCACAAGGCCTTGAAGTTTGTAAATTGTTTCGGAGTAACCATACTTTATCCCCAATTTGATACGATGGATTCTGGACACGATGTTGATCTGCATAGTACTTATATTGTTGTTGAGCTTTATGGATCTCTTCCTTCAGTTCTTTGTGAATGTCCATCAGGTACTGGGCCTTGTCTCTGGCAGCTGGGTTCTTGACATGATTTGAGAGTTGTATATCCATCCTTGGATGTTGTCCATAGTTTGCAAAGAAGGGAGTTTGCTTAGTAGATGCATGAACACTATTGTTATAGGCAAACTCTGCAAAGGGTAACAACTCAAACCAGTCATTTTGGTGATAGTTGCTAGTGCAACGGAGATATTGCTCCAGGACTTGATTCACTCGTTCTGTTTGTCCATCAGTCTGTGGATGATTTGCTGTAGATAGTTTAACTTGAACACCAAGGAGCTTGCAAAGACTGTTCCAAAAGCTGGATATGAACTGTGGACCTCGATCACTGACAATGTCATCAGGCAATCCATGAAGCCTAAATATGTACCTAAGAAAAAGTCTGGCAGTGGCTGCACCTGTGATTGCCTTGGTAGTTGGAATGAAGTGTGCCATCTTTGTAAATCTATCCACAATAACAAGAATGGCATCATACTTATCTGACTTTGGTAGATCTGTGATGAAATCCATCGACAATGAAGCCCATGGCCTTTCTGGAATAGGTAGAGGTTGCAAGAGGCCATGAGGTTTATGTCGGGGTACCTTAGATCTATTGCAAGTATCACAGGTTCGAATGTATTCTTTGACTTCCTTCCACATCTGAGGCCACCAAAAGTCCCTTGATATGAGTTCTATTGTTTTATTTACTCCAAAATGTCCTGCTGCAAGGTTGTCATGGCGTTGTTGAAGTACTTGGATCCTGGGCTTTCCTGGAGGGACATACAATAGGTTCTTATAGAGTAGTAAACCATCCTTTTCCTGAAATTCGTTTACTTCTTGGAATTTTCCTTCTTGAGCTTTCTGCTTAACGTTACAAAACAATTCATCCTGTGGTAGATTCTCACGGATCAACTGATTCAAGGCTGAATCTTCATGATGGCTTGAAGAGATAGCTGCTAACTGGAGATGCTCGGGCTTGAGTAATACACTCTCTTGTTGATCAAAGGCCTCTTCACCCTTCTTTGGTGCAAGGTAAGATCTTCTGGATAGGGCATCTGACTGACATTGATGACGTCCTGGACGGTATGTGATGACAAAGTCGAATCTGGATAAAAAGTTACTCCATCGAGATTGCCTTCTATTGAGGATCCGGGTGGTCATAAAATACTCTAGGTTCTTGTGATCTGAATATACAATGACTTTATGAGCTGCTCCTTCTAGATGGTGACGCCAGGTATCAAACGCGTCTACTATGGCAAGGAGTTCTTTATCATGAATTTCATAATTAATTTCTGGAGGGGAAAACTTCCTTGAATGATATGCAACTGGATGTAGTTGTCCATCATCTCCATATTGGGAAAGAATGGCCCCTAGAGCAAAGTCCGATGCATCTGTCTCAAGGAAGAAGGGCTTACTAGAATCAGGATGAACTAGGATTGGAGCAGTAGTGAATGCTGATTTCAAGGTCTGAAAGGCCTTCTCTGCTTCTTCGGTCCATGAGAATTTGGAGTTCCCTGTAAGCTTGGTAAGAGGTGTCACTATCTTGGAGTAATCTCTGATGAATATCCTATAGAAATTGGCAAACCCCAAAAAACATTGTACATCTCGAACACATGAAGGTGGTTGCCAATCAAGGATTGTCTCAATCTTCTTAGGGTCCATAAAAATTCCTTTATCTGATACTATGTACCCTAAAAATTCCACTTCTGTCTTATGAAAAGAACACTTCTCCAATTTCGCATACAATCCTTTTTCTCTTAGTTTCTCTAGGACTATCTTTACATGATCTTCATGATCCTCTAGATTTTTTGAAAATATCAAGATATCATCAAGGTATATTACAACAAAATCATCTAAATATTCTCGAAAAATATCATTCATCATATGTTGGAAGACAGCTGGAGCATTTGTAAGACCGAAGGGCATAACTACATATTCAAAATGCCCATACCTTGTTCGAAATGCTGTCTTCCATTCGTCTCCTTCTCTGATCCTGACAAGGTTGTAAGCTCCTCGAAGATCAATTTTCGTGAAGAATTTTGCTTTTCCAAGGCGTTCCAAGAGCTCTGATATGAGTGGTAGAGGGTATCTGTTTTTTATAGTGACTTTGTTCAATCCACGATAATCTACACACATCCGGAGAGTCCCATCCTTCTTCTTTACAAATAGAATAGGAGCTCCTGCTGGAGACTTCGAGTGTTTGATAAACCCCTTTGCTAGATTCTCATCAATGTTCTTGCGTAGTTCTGTAAGTTCCTCTGGAGATAGTCTGTAGATTGGTCCAAAGGGTGGTTGTGTTCCCTCTTGAAGATCTATGGGACAATCATAAGGTCTATGCTCTGGAAGGATATCTGCATTCTTCTTTTCAAAAACATCTTCAAAGCCGTTGTACTGATTGGGTAGCTGTACTGGATCATCTTTCTTGGATTCTTGAGCTGGTATGGCATAGATCATATATGTAGGTTCCTTCCTTACTGCATGTATGAAGGCTTTAGCTCCAACATATGTTGGGTTCTTCTGGATATCTCGACGGGTGATTTTATTCTTTTCCCAATTAATTTCTGGATTATGTTTCTTTAACCACGGCATTCCGATGATAACCATATTTGCTGGACTCGATATTACATTGAAACATATGTGTGAATCATGGTCACCAAGGTGTACTCTTAGTGGTATGGTTTCCATGGTTATATTCCCCGATGCTAGAGGCCGTCCATCTACTACTTCGGCTACTACTGGTCTGTTCTTTCGAAGTACTGGAATTCCATGTTTCTTAACGAGTCCTTCATCAATGAAACATGAGGACGCTCCTGAATCTACTAGAGCTATGAGGGAAAGGGTCTTCTTAGACAGGATTAACTTGACAGGGGCAAGACATGTTTCTACGGGTGTGGATGGAATTATGAGACCCTTTCGTATATCATGGTCCGGCTGTATGGTCTCTTTTACAACTGGACTTCCTCGTTTCCCTGCTCTACAAGGGTGGCTGCGACTTTGGAGTTTGTTCTCTTGTTGGGACAATTAACTGCAATGTGGCCAGGGTTTCCACAATATAGACATAATTTGTTATCCCTCCTTCTTTGTTTCTCTTGTGGTGTTAGAGGCTGGAACCTAGTTACATCTATCTGCATAGGTTCGGGCATAGTGTCATCTCTAGGAGTAGGCTGGAAAGGTTTCCATTGGCGAGGTCTTCCTTCTACTTGTTTTTCTTGTTTCCTTTCAAAAAGACGGTTATCACATTGAATGGCTTGGTTGATGTATTCATTCAATGTCTTCACCTCTGGCATCGTGAGTAGAAGGTCCTTCACG
Source organism: Ceratopteris richardii (assembly GCA_020310875.1). NCBI lineage: Eukaryota > Viridiplantae > Streptophyta > Polypodiopsida > Polypodiales > Pteridaceae > Ceratopteris > Ceratopteris richardii. The sequence goes on along the minus strand of CM035442.1, from coordinate 66,484,526 downwards.
TCATCCCTTAAGCCCCATCTAAATTGGCTAATGAAATAATCTTCATGCCAAGTGAGGTCACATATCAATTGCCTAAATTCTGATGCATAGGTAGAGGCAGGGCGGTTACCTTGACGTAGCTTTCGAAGTTTTGTTTCTGCCACTCGACTCGTGTCTGCATCTCCAAATGTGGCGACAAGCTCTCCAAGAAATGCCTCATAATTATGAAGTACGGCCATATCCTTCTCCAAGATTGGGGCGAACCATGATAAAGCTTGACCATAGAGCAAGGTTCCAATAAAACCGACCTTGGATGCATCATCAGGGTATCTATCAGGCTGCATGCGAATGTACAATTTGACTTGTTGCAAGAATCCTCGAAACTTTGTACGATCACCATTGAACTTTTCTGGCATGCAAATCTTGGGTTCCTTCACAAATGATGTACTGGGCCGTTGGTTCACTTGAATACTCCCTTGATTCGCTTGAAGACTCCCGATTCGTTCTTGTAATTCTTGAAGGAGTGTACCTACATGCACTGGATGTCCCATCTCGACTTGTGTCTGTCGACGACTTAGGTCTTCGACTTGTTGTTGGAGACTCTGAAGTGATGCTACGATCTGTTCATAAGCGTTCTCCATGATGTCTGGTCTTGGATAGAAGAGAGTCTTGCCAAAATGTCAGGGGAGCACTAGATTGTGCTCTCTGACTACACAAGACAAGATTTCGGAAACACAGTTCTGATTACAAGAATACCCACGAAGGGAAAATGCTACAAGAATATACGATCGATACAAGATGTCCCACAACCCGGGACCAATAGGTATGGAAAACTCGACTAGAGATGATACAGGAGATCCCACAACCCGGGATCGTAGGTAGGAAACAAGATATCTCGATTACAAGAAATCCCCTCAGGGATATGAACTGGATACAAGAAATAACTAGAAAGGATCTCGTACTACGAGATTACAATAGGACAAGAAAGGATGTCCACAATACAAGACTAGACAAGACTAGAGCTAGAAACAAGACTAGAACTTGAACTGGAACTTGAATGTACTTACTTGGAGGTCACGACTCCTTGAGCTCCCAAGACTGGCATTGGCAAGACTGATTATGAATGTGGCCAACCCCTCCTTATATAGGTTTTCAAGGGCGGTTCCCAAGGCGGTTGCGAACTGATGATGTCATCATGATGTCATCGATTTGTAACAAGACCTCCCAATGTCAGAATTCAGCGAATAGACAGTTGATCTTGGGGTTTTGGCACATTCCGGACGCAATGGAAGCATTGGTTTCTCCTAATTCTGAACCAATCATGAGATACAGGGTTCACATGGAATCTTAGGTTCAGGATGGTTTCCTTCGTCCATGACAGAATTCAACTTCAACCACTAAAAATTCGTGGGATTTTGGCTCTATATTTCTACCTTTACATGTGTAAAGCTCAAGGTTTTTACAACGGTAAATGAACCATCAAAAAATCTCTCAAAAAAATACAATAAATGAGCATATGAAAAAGAACTCTCCAACGGATATTCTTTCAACGCGATAGCCTTTGATGTAGATCAAATCACCTCAAGCATAGTGTAAGCTTGATGTTCCAACAATCTTAAACAATTACCTACACCATTTGCTTCGATTGTGAAGATAAAAGAAATAAATGCATTTTTTGATGATGCTAATATGCTGAGACTTGATAGTATTGTGTCTAGTGAAGCTTTTATGGATGATTCTCTCTCCATACATGGTTGCTAGATTTTGGTGCTTCTTTCCATGTGACACCACATAGAGAATGGTTCTTTACTTATGCAACAAATTCTCTTGGTACTGTGAGACTTGGTGATTCTTACTAGTGTGATGTTGTTGGGATTGGAGATGTGGTTGTGGATTTCAATGATGGTTCAAAGTTTACTATGCATAATTCATGCCATGTGCCTCAATTATCATGCAGCTTGATGTCAGTTGGCCAACTTGATGACCTTGGCTACAGAGTGGTTCTCTATGGTTAGTCCTTTTGCATATGAAAGGGAAATGTGGTTACTGCAAAAGGAAGTAAAGCTAGCTTACTTTATCCTTTATTTGTATCACAGAAAGAACACTTGCTAACTATTGTTGAACATCCTATGGCTTGTATTTGGCATGACTGTTTGGGCCATATATCCCGTAGTAGAATGGAAAATCTTTCTTTTTCTGCCTACTTACATGTCGTATCTTTCTCTCATTTTTTTATTTTGTGAGCATTGTCAATAGGGGAAGCAAACTAGGAATGTGAATAATATGCACATTGACTCTTCAATTCAGCCTTTAGATCTTGTTCATATAGATGTGTGTGGTCATATGCCCACAAGGTCATGAGGTGATTATCTTTACTTTGTTACTTTCATATATGAGCTGCTCAAAAAGTCTAGGTATATCCTATCAAATTGAAGGATGAGATGTTACCTACTTTCAAAACGGGCTTGCTTTAGTTGAAACTGAAAAAGGAACTAAGATCAAGGCTTTACGTTTAGATAATGGAGGATAGTATACCTCACATGAACTCAAACTTTTCTGTCAGTCTAGATGAATTCATAGAGATTTTATAACTCCTTATACCCTAGTATAGAATGGTGTAGCTGACAGGATGAATCTAACTATTCAGGATAGAGTAGTTTCTATGCTACACAATGCAAATCTTTCACAAGGATTTTGGGCAAAAGAAGCATTGCTTGAAGTTCATGTCATTAACCTTTCACCTAGTTGCCAAAGATATGAAAGTGGCACAAGAATTATGGACACGGAAGCCACCATATTATGATCATCTTTAAGTTCTTGGGTGTGAAACAAATGTTCATATACCCAAGAATTTTTTACGAACCTGGATTCTAAGTCAAAGAAATGCATTTTTATTGGATATGGTCAAGAAGGCTAATTTTGATATTGCTTATAGGTACCAATATTTTGATGCTTTTATGAAGTCTCAAGGCTATTGTTGAAGCAATGAAGATCATTGTATCTACACAAGGAGATGCTTAGATGGAAGCTTGATACTTTATGTCGATGATATGTTGATTGCTAGGAAGTCCTTTGAGGATTTGTCATTGCTCAAAAAGAAGTTGAGTGAAACATTTGATATGAAGAAATTGGGGAATGCCAAACATATTCTTGGCATGCACATTACTCATGATAAAAGAAAAAGATGCATATACTTGTCTCAAAGTGATTACATATCAAATGTACTTCACATGTTCAATATGCATGATGGTAAGGCATTTAGTACACCTTTACCTTCATATGTGAAATTGAAACAAGGATGATTGCCCCAAATCAGAGGAGGAAGAAGATATCATGAACAAATTTCCTTGTCAATCTAATGTTGGTAATATCATGTATGTTATGGTAGCTATGAGACCCAACATTGCATTTGTAGTAGGATTTGTGAGCAAATATATGTCTAATCTTGGCAAGAAGCATTGGGGAACAATCAAGATGATTTTGAGATATCTAAGTGGCACAGAGGATAAGTTTCTATGCTTGGATAGAGAAAAGGCATCCATGATTCTAATTATGCTGGTTGTGTAGACAATTGGAAGTCTACATCTGGGAACATTTTCCACTTTGTTGGACATGCTATCTCTTGGAGATTTTGTCTTCAAGGATGTACAACTGTTTCCACTTTGGAAACAAAGTATGCTGCAACCAGTGAAGCATGTAAGGAAGCATTGTGGCTTTCTCCTCTTGCTTTTGATATGGGTCTACCTCAACATGTACCTCGTTTGCTCAGTCATAGGTAGAGTGTCATTGCTTTGGCTAAGAACCTGTCTATCATACAAAGACCAAGCACATTGAGGTGAGGTATCACTTCAGTAGAGATTGCTTATCCAGTGAGCACATTATTCTTGAGAAGGTTCATACTTGAGATAATGTTGTAGATGCTTTGACTAAAACTCTACCAGAAGATAGATTTTGACACTATGGTCACATGATGGAGGTTACTTGATTCATGATCTTGCACAATTACTTGTACACTATGTAACACGCCCTTCAAGTGGGAGGTATAGTTTGTATACTTACACTCAAATATCCTTTATCATTCTTTATTATCTCAATTCACTTTGGCCATATTGGCCTTTGGTGGAAGATTGTTATCATTAGTATCCATATCGGTTCACTTTGGCCATATTGGACTTTGGTGGAAGATTGTTATTGTGAAAGGCCAAACTATCAATGGACACTTTTTTATATGTTCTATAATAAATCATATAGTGGCCTTCAGCCATTGACAAAAAGTTTGACCACATTTTATAAAACTTAGGAAATCTGAGTTTGTGGTCTTCTGATGTATTGCGTAGTTCTTTGTTTTTTGTGCAAAGCAGCACACTCGTCAGTAGAGCTTGTCTTTCTATTGTGAGGCCACCATTGCAAAGCCTCACCATGGTGCATCGCCATAGCACCACTTTAGTTAAGGATGCCCTATATTTCTCAATGAAAAATTAATTGATGATGAGAGTGAACAAGAGGTTTTCAACATTCCACAATGATAAAATCTTGTCATGTACATGTAACAATACCATCAAATAAATGTAAAACGAGATTCCCTTGTTTGGACGATAGTTCGTCAAGGGAGAATCTACGGATTAATATGCTCCAATCTTAAGCACCAATCTACGTCTTATCGTTTTTGAGGTGCATCTTTAGTGTGATGTAATCTTAAAATGCTCCTCACAATCTCATTTTGTCTTCCTCTATTGCATCTCAACATCCGTGCATAAACAATGTATTGAATTTTAAAGACTCATAACTTGAGCTTTGAGTGTGTGATTTAAGTGATTGTTGAGCCGTTTGTAGGGTTTTTGGCCTTTTGAGCACATTTGTGAATTCAAAATCCCAAAATTCAATATGGATTTATAGATATATCCCTTTTGCGCTATTTACAAAGGGTTCTTTCTTAGTATTAAGTGCTATCTAAGAGATGAAAAGGGATGAAAAAAAGGGGGAGAGTAGTTTTACAAGCTTGGTAAAAGTGTAAAAGGACATCAAATTGGGACATAACCGTTTTGACCATTGTATAATGCATCAAATGTGTTTTTTTGTACTTTAGTGTTGACTTTGTGGACTTTGTTGCTTGTGCAAATGTGCAAAAGATTCAAACATAAAAAAATGGGCATTAATGCAGAAAGGGGAGTTAATGCTATTTCTTATTGTTTACCATAAATTGCTCCATTTACATAGATCATTCATCTTAGAGGCCACATAAAAATTGAGAATTATGGAAGCATTTTCTCCCACAATTGAAATGACCATGAAACATGCATATGTAAATCCCCTTTCTCTGTTTTATATTCATTACAATCATGGTGTGTGTTTTCTAAAGTTCTTGACTGAGGTAAGACGCTTTAACAAAATTTGTTGATAATTTGTTAGGCTCTCTTTCGGGGGCATTTGTTGCGCTTGGCTTACATGAGAAAAGATGGAGATGGTCATGGAAGGTAGTGCACACACAGTTTGTTGAAAATAGGGGTCCATTATGAGTACATATGTTTGTTTTTTATGTGGAGAGACAATGAAGAGATATAGAGAGAATATTCTGAGAGTTAGTTGTGTGCTTTAAGGCTTATGAAGCCTGAAGGAAAGAAGAATAATGGCAACATGTGTAGTGTGAAGACGAAAGAAAAGGACCCAAAACAAAGGTGCTATGCACTTAAGATGTGGAGAGTGTAAAGCGGGGCCCTCAAATCTCTATTTCATGTACTGCTTTAAACAAAGAAGACATGATGTATACATGTAACACAATGCCAAAGCATGTCACACACATCCCTATTCAGCTTTTATGAATCTCTTATGTCTTCAAATCGTCTTGTCTGCATTGACAACACTCGCAAGACACTCTTCATCGTATGAAATGATGAGATGTTAAACCAATCCACTTCGGGGAATCATTTCTCTCTAGCACTCCTAGTGAACAATGGTCCTAGTGAACAATGGTTGTGCTCATTGCCAAAAAGTCAAATTCAAATCAAACCAGTGTTCTCATCTGTCCTTATGCCTATCCTTTCCCAATTCCATTGTACTTGCAATCAATTCCAGCTAGGAGGAAGAATATATAAAAAGATCGAAATTCCGGTATAAAAAATACTCATATTGCGATGGCTACTTTTACGTGCTATGGGGATGCAGGCCACCATTCATTGATGGAGGATTCAAAGCATGAAATTCAAGAATTATGATCCTTGCATTCTCTAAAAAAGCCATGGAACTTCACAAGTAATCCTTGGATGAGTGGTCATTTTTTGCTAAAACACACACACACACACACATATATATATATATATATATATATATATATATATATATATATATATATATATATAGAGAGAGAGAGAGAGAGAGAGAGAGAGAGAGAGAGAGTTAAACAACAGTACCTCACATGTAACCTAGGCAAGAGCCATTTTATTCTACCTATGTGGAAGGCAATGCAACTACGGGTTGTTTCTTCGACATCCATGATGCACAACTCTTCCCAAGCATCACTATGTATCCCGCGGTACTCCTTCTATCTTCCTTGGATCTAGCCTAATGAGCATCTGCATGACCCTTTAGTTCCAAATTGGCATATACAATCTCAATGCCTAATAAGTACTTTATCACACCAAGATTTGAAATGTTGAAATCCTTAATCAATCTGGCCTTGATATGCTTGATACCTACATCATCATTACTTATTATCATTAAATCATGAACATATATGCATATGTACACAAACTTCTCATCAAGCCTTTTTACATAAAGTGAAGGGTCAACATCACTTTCAGCATATCCACATCTAATAAGGTACTTAGCAAGCCTTTGATCCCATGCCCTTGGTGCTTGCTTGATTCTTTACCAAGCTTTCTTGAGTTTGCATACAAAATTAGGGTTTTTAGGGTCCTCATCCCATGAGTTGCACCACATAGATAGTCTCCTCAAGATCACCATTTTGAAAAGCATTCATAATGTCTAATTGGAACAATTTCCACCTTCTAGAAGGTGCAATGACAATCAATGTCCTAACTACTCATTTTCGCAACAAGACTAAATGTCTCTTCGTAATCTATCCCATCTGTTTTGGTAAAAACCCTTAGCTATAATTTTAGATTTATACTTGGATGTGGATCCATCGAATTTCCTTTCGATCTTGTAGACACTACTATTTGTGACTACTTTCATGTCATCTTGCCTAGGTACAAGCTCCCATGTTTGATTTTTATGAACAACATCAATCTCTTCTCTCATGGCATTTATCCATACCTTGTGTTGACAATCTTCTTCATAATGTGCATGGTTCCTTGTCCTTCACAACCTAAGACATAAAAGCATAATGCCTAGCAATGAAGCTATCATATGTTAGCCTTTGGATAGGGTGTTTAACCCTATTTGTTCTCCTCTCATTACCTATGGTAGAACACTTCTTCAAGCCCTCTTTTGTTTCACATTAGGAGTCACTACCTCTTCAAAATCATCTTCATCCTCACTAGAATGGAAGTACCTTATGTAGACAGTACACATGCTGAAGCAAAATGAAAAGAAGAGTGTACTCACAAAATGAAAGAGTGTGAGAATCAAAAGTGAGTAGACCATGAAATGGGAAAAATCACATGGATTAGAGTAAACTTGCCGAGAGCATAGAATAGGCTCCTCAAGCTTCTAACCAAGTACAAATGGGGGGAGGGCCCTCCTTCTATAGAGTTGGAAGGGGCTTTGCAAAGTACACCAAATGTGGGATAATTCTCCTTGAAGGAGAATGAATACATAGGTAGAAGCAAATGGAAAGGTACCCAAATACAAAAGAGATACGAATATAAAATGGAAATAAAGTGGGAATGGAGTGCCTCTACTCTTGCCAACCTATGCATCAAGTTGGGATCAATATTTTCCACACCCAATGGGCTCTCGTGGGATGGTAAGGTGTGAGGTAGATGTCATATCGATGGAGATAGGTGGAGGCATGTGGCCATGGAATAGAGGAGGTTGCGGGAGAGGGGAAATTATGAGAAAGATGATCAAGACATTGGGGATGGGATGGGATGGGATGGCGATGTAGGGGAGGGGGTCTAGGTGTCAAGGTCCTCATATTCATCTACAAGGACATGATACATGGCATACACAATGGTAGGGGTGACCACAAGGGTTGGTGGGGTGCTCATGATGGAAGGATGGTGTGATAGAGTAGGGCAATGGGGCAAGGCTTGAGCGAGGCAAAGATTCTACCACATGTTTCAATTCAAGAATCACAAGAGGAGAGACAAGAGGTGAGAAAATGATGGGATGGGGAGCATGCTAGCAATGGCTCGACAAATGTTAGAGTCAAACAATGGTGGGGGAAGAATAGATAGAGAAGTACAATGTGCCATGGGAGACAGATGAGTTATAGCACTAGGAGCAGGGTTACACCTTGTAGCATGAGGGCATCAAGACCTGTGTAGAGAATAAGTATATCATGTATGGTTTTGGAGCATGCAAAAATACCAAAAAAGAAAGAAAAAACAAAGAACAACACTTTCACTTTGACTATCTCTCTCTCTCTCTCTCTCAGACACAAGCAAATGATGGAAATGAGGTTTAAAGGAGTTTTATGTCCTCGGGTGAGAATATTAATGAAGGTGTAGATTGATGAGGGGCAATGAAAGGAGGTGAAAGAGGTGCAATTTTAGTGTTCTACAAGCTAAAGATTCAATAAAGACTAAAAATTTACTCACCAAAAAGATCCACCATCTCATTTTCAACCTGTTGTTACCATCATGCACTACCCTAGGAGTAGTTTTTTTTATAACAACACCACAAAGGTGTTATAGATATACAAACTCACCACAACAATGGACTATGTGACGTCACTCATGCCAAGGGAAGACCATAATCTTTAATTTATCAACCATGAAAACTATGGGATAGTCAAACAATTATCAACACAAAATGGTAAAGTGTACACGTGTACAAGCATTTACATGCAACATGCATGCATAGATACACAAGAGAAGAGGACATATGGAGAATGGAAAAATTGATTTAGATCAGCTTACATGTAAGTTCAGACAAAATGGATCTTTTCAATTATGAGATTTTGATTCTCTAAAAAGCTAACCCCTCAAAATGAAGTTTTATAGATTGTTGGCTACCTTTGGAAATTTCACACCTAGTTTTAGATTACACTAAAAAAATACTAATATAGGATCTTAAGATGGTCAAAATGAGATAAAAATAACTTTTGTGAGGCCTATTCTAATCCTATGCAAACTCGATAGCCTCTTGCTTAGATGAAACTAGAGAAGCAATATGCACTATACAAGCATGGGGCTCTAAGAGTTTTAGTAACGAAAATCACAAATTTGAATAAATTTGAATATTGAAAGTAAAATATTGGGCCTCTTCATACCTTCATCTCCTTCCGAACCGTCAATCCTTGCATTGATCATGCTTGCACAACCGTCAATCCTTGCATTGATCATGCTTGCACCACTAGCATCACTAAATTTTTACACAATATGAATCTTTTGGGTTCACCTTGATTAGAACTATTTTGACGTGGTTCCAACCATTTTATATATATTCATTTGGAGGTGTGACCCATCTACTAGATGAGTTCATTGGTTAGCTTTCAAAGAAGGTTTTCCACCATGATACCTCTTCATTGATCTCTAGGTTGATCCATAATCTCAAGCAATCAAGAAATGAAATGATCGAACTTTTTGCGAGAAGATTTAAGCAATGTGTAGATTGGTGTGCAAGGAGAGAGATTCCCTCTCAAAGAAAATGATCCCACTCTTTTTGGACATACTATTGAGTGGAGAGTTGACAACGAATACATGTGTAAAAGGAATGTATTGATTCAGAATAAATTTCAAAAAAGATATAAATCTTCCACAAGTCAAAACATGATATGATTAGTCATCTAATACTAGCTCATAAAAATCCTCTTAAGAGTTTATAAATATGGTCCCCAAAAAGTAGTAATAGATGATATAATAACAAAATGGAAAGACAAGTGAGGAAGAGAGTTACAACTAGAAGTTTGGGAAAGAGAAATATAAAAGAAAGTGGGAAAAGAAAAATAAAAAATTAACCAAAAGCTTACAACAAGAGAAGGATAGAAATGAAACTCATTCAAACTCTATGAGAGAAATACTAATAAATGAAAAATTTGGAATAAGATAGAGAGGTGCAACCTATTGATGACATGAGTTTATCTACTTCATTTCCATTTGTATCTGCATGAGTGCATCTCCATTTTGTATCCAGGAGTGTTAGACTCAAGAAATGATGGGCAATAGATAATTGAACCACACCCTAAGAGGGAGGATTAAGAAGTAATCCTCAAGCATGGATTTTGGGGCAAGTGGTCAGACAACCATACTCCTAACCGGCAGGTCTTGAGTTCAAATTCCACAATTGGTATCAAAGCCTAGGAAGTTGGCTTGGGCAAGGTGAATGGAAGGTGCGCACATTTCTTTCAAATATGAGCCCATCAAAGATTAGAGTATATCTCCCAATCCTTAGGTCAAATTTAGAAGTGTAAAACACCATTGGAAAGCTCTCGGAATGACCCTCCAGTGGCACCATTAGATTAAGGATCCAAGATACCTTGCATGGGTGAGAACTAGGTTAAGGATACCAAGGTTGAGAGCAATGTGGGTCCATATGCAAGTGGCCAAGAAGCAGAAAGACAAGGTTCAAGATACTTAGGTTGAGAGCAAGGCAAGTTTGTAGGAAAGTGGCCAAGAAGCAAAAAGGCAAGGCTCAAGAGACAAGGTTTAGAGCAAGTCAAGTCCATAGGCAAGTGGCCAAGAAGCGAAAAGGCAAGGTTCAAGAGACCAAGGTTGATAACAAGAAGTTTCAAGAGAGTGTGCGAGGTTGAGGACATCAACTCAAGGGGAGATCAAGGATTGATAATTGAGGATAATGTTCTCTAGAAGGGGAAGAGAGTATTAGACTCAAGAAATGATGGGAAGGAGATGGTTGAACCACACCCTAAGAGGGAGGATTAGAAAGTTGTCCTCATCCATGGTTTTTGGGGCAAGTGGTTAGCCCATCATACTCCTAGCATGTAGGGCTTGAGTCTAACATACTCAAGAAATGATAGTATGGGATGGTTGAACCACACCCTAAGACTGATGATTAGGAAGTAGTCCTCAACCATGGCTTATGGGGCAAGTGGGTAGTCCATCATACTCCTAGCCGATATGTCTTCGTTTCAAATCCCACAAGGAGACACTAAAGTGATGTACTTTGGAGAGCCTCCTTTAAACCCATATAAGGAGGGCCTCTCGCCCATTTTGTACTTGGTTAGAAGCTTGTAGAACCTACTTCATGCTCTTGACAAGCTCATTTCTAATCCATTGTAGTTACCTATTTCTTGGTCTACTCACTTTGAGTCTCTCCTAATCTTTCTATAAATTAGTCCCTAGGATCCCTTAATAAAGTTATTGCCACAATTAAAGACTGTCAACACAAGATAGCATTGTGTGGCCAACAAGTTTCTAGCAAGGACATGGCCATTCGATTTCTCAATAAGCTCACTAGATCCTACAAAACATATGTGACAACCCTTTACAATCATGGCCAAGTATTAACTTGGGAAAAAGTTCAGTGACCTTTGCTCCTCCACGACTCTTAGGCAAAGTCAACATCTTCATAGGAAACCAAGATAAAGGCCAAGGGACCCTTCAACAAGGCAAAACATGCTAGTCATAACACTAGCAACCCACCCAAACAAGGTCACAACAAGTCATCAAAGAAGTTTAGGTACAATTATTGTGGAAAAATGAGCACCTTGAGAAATTTTTCTACGAAAGGAAGAATAGCTCCAAACCTTTAGCTCAAGGAACCAATCAAAACCCGCTCAACATAGGTCTTATTGTTCCAGTGAAGACCTATTTATTTCCACATAAGCCAATGTCCTAGTTACTTTGAATTCATCTCAAGAGTGGATCTTTGACAATGGAGCCACATTGCATATGTTCAAAAATCGAGATTCCTTCCAAGAGATAGAAGATCATAATTCAGAAGTCTATTTAGGCAACAACAAAAGTCTCCCCATGGAAGGCAAAGCAAAGGATAAATTTACCTATCACCATAGGGAATATAAAGCCCTATCCAATGAATTATTTGTCCCAAACTTATGCATGAACCTACTCTCAACTAAGGCCATCACCGACCATGACAAGCAAGTGTTATTTGATAACACTTCTATAAAGGTGATTGACCCTATAACAAAAGACATCATTGCACAAGGAGTAGAAGAAAAAGGGTTGTACAAGATATCATGTTTTCTGTATAAGGAGTCCCTTTCTAGCCTCTAGCATCAAAGATATGGGCACACCACCTCACCAAAATTTCCACATCATAAATAATTAAGGGATTGCCCAAGATCAGGCAAGTACACAATATCTGCCAAGGTTGCATCCAAGGCAAGTGATCTAGGGCTCCTTTTCCCAAGGAGGCTTCCACCCGAGCTAGGTATCCTCTCTCCCTAGTCCATATGGACCTCTATGGACCTATGAATACCCCTTCACTTAGTGGATCAATCTACTTCTTTATTCTACTAGAGGATCACTCAATGTACTTTTGGGTATACTTTCAAAGTCCAAGGCGGATATGTTCTCCAAATTATGAGAATGGATATCTCAAGTTGAGAATGAAGCATCCAAGTCAGTCAAGATTATTAGATCATATGGAGGTGCTGAGTTCATCAATCAGGACTTTGATAATTTTTAACAAGTCACTCAAACTCACACTCCATCCTAGAATAGAGCAGTTGAGAGAAAGATCCCAAGTGTAATGGAAATGGCATGTACCATGCTTCACAACAAGGCATTAATATTCAAGTTTTGGGCAGACACAATACATGTTACAATACTTATAATCAATAGAGGCTTCAAAAGTGAATTAAACCATAAGACTCCCTTTGAATCCTACTATGGACGAAACATATGTCCATGTCAAAGAAGATTATGTTCCAAAAGAAGATCAAGGTAAATTAGAGTCCACGTCAAAGAAACATATGTCCATTTGATATAGTGAAAAATCGAAAGCTATGTCAATTATGCACTTATGCATCAGATTCAATAGATTTCAGAGCCTTCCACCTATAAAGAAGCTCAAGAACAACTTGAGTGGGAAGAAACAATGCAAGTAGAAATTGATGCAATTGAGAAGAACAACACTTGGACACTTGTTCCAAAGCTTTCAAATCATCAAGTCATTAGAGCTAAGTGGTATATAAAGTCAAGTACAAATCAAATCGTACATTGGACAAGAACAAAGCAAGACTTATAGCTAAGGGATATAAGAAAAATCAAGCATTGATTATGAAGAAACCTTTTCCTCATCTACAAGATTTAAAACCATAAGAATCATTCTTGCATTGAGTGCACACTTCAAATGGCCCATTTACCAACTTGACTTCAAAAGTGCTTTCCTCAGTGGGCATCTTCAAGAACAAGTTTATGTTGAACAACTTGAAGGTTTCAAGTTCAAAGGAAAGGAAGATCAAGTATACAAGGTTCACAAATCACTTTACAAACTTAAGCAAGTTCCCATGTCCTGTTATGAAAAGATCCACAAGTTCTTCCAAGCTAAAGGATTTCAAAGGATAGGTGATGCTAACTTATACATCGATCAAAAAGAGTCCTTAGTTGCCATAATCATCCTCTATGTAGATGACTTGATCTTGATAGGTTCAAATGAAGAATGCATCCAATTCATCATCACACAGCTTCAACTTCACCTTGAGTACTCTACGACATATCTTGGTCTACTTCACTACTTCTTAGGTATGGAAGTTTGGCAAAACAAATCTACACCACTTGATCTTAACATCAAGCTCATACTAGGGGATTCATCATCACTTGTGGAGGTGGATACTTATCAATAGCTTGTTGGCTCCTTACTTTACCTATCCAACACTAGATTAGATATTGCCTATTCAGTTGGCATACTCAGATAGTTTGCACATCAACCTCCTCAGACACATTGGGAAGCTTCTCAAAGACTCCTTCGATACCTTGCCATCACCTGACATCATGGTCTTTGGTACAAAGGGGGCATCAAACTCAATGGATATTTAGATTCAGATTGGATTGATGATCTCGACTCTCGATTGTCTACTTCTAGGTAAATATTCTTGCTTAGATTAGGACCTATCTCTTGGGTAGGTTAGAAGTAGCCCACATTTTCTCTATCATCCACCAAGGCTGAGTACAAAGCATCCAGCTTCACAGCATGTGTGTTTATTATTTGACATTTGTGTTTGGTAGGTTACTTTGACATGCATCTGCACAGATAGCCAGTTAGCCTTGGTCATCACCAAGAATCCAGTGTTCCACACTCGAACGAAGCACATCGAGATCGAATACCATTTCATCCATAAGAAGCTTGTATCTCACGAGATTACTCTCCATCAATGTACCTCTCAAGAGAATCTGGTGGACATGCTCACGAAGGCTCTACCTCCAGTTCCACTACAGTGCTTGGTGGACCTCTGCAAAATTCAGCTGCTCCAAATGGATCTATAGAGAGGATATTAAGGACATGGTTGCTCCTAGGTTTTCAAAGTGTCCCAATGTCGATCAGATATATCGAATTTCATTTTTGGACTTGATGAGGAATGGATCAACAAGCATTTAAATTCTTAGACTCATAGAATGTATCATTTGTAATTGTAAGTAGGAAAAGTCCTTCTTCACTTTGTATTTTTGTATATTTGGCAGATGTTGATGCCTTAGGGACTCTTTTCCATGTATATTAGCACATTTTGGTGCTCTTTTAACATATATATGATACCCTAATGTTGAGGGGAAACTTGTGTAGGGTGGTGAAAACTGTCCTGATACACCTATAAATACATTATTGAAGGTGATGCAGATGGAGTTGAAGATGATGATCTTCAAATCCCTATTGGTGTTGTGGCTCCTACTACACGTACTACATGACAACTTTGCTGGGATGGCAGAGATGCTCAAGCACATGAATTGGTAGCCTACATATGGATTGATGTTCAAGCCAAGGGGTATGCTACATATGCAATGGTAAACCCATAAGGTGGATTTCATTATATGTAGGTAGTTGCTTAGGCCATCCACCAGCTAAGGCCTAAGTGCTTCTAGCTTGTCTTTTTTGTTTTTTCTCCACACCTAAACCAAGACAAGCTCAAGAAAATAGAAAAAAGGAGTAGCTTAGGAGTTAAACTATGGAGTTGAGCATTGTTAAACTACAAATGCACTCAGCTAAGCTAAACTGCTTCGTGAAGCTAATATGTTAGTCAAAATTCTCTATGTTTATGTGTGGTTTTCATTTAAGCTAATACATTAGAAGCCTTTAAGTTTAACTAATGGTTTTTATTAATCATTTAATTAATATAGAAGTTTCTATAGTGTTATTTTTGGGTAATAAAGTGTCAAATGTGTCATTATCCGTCACATTCACTCATGCAAAACAACAAAGGATGATTGGGATACACTTACAACTTTATACCAGACAATAAATGAGACTTGTATTGATTATCTCCAAAAACATTTGGAGAGTGAGCATATGAAGGAAGGAGATTCTATGGGAAATTTTCTAAAAAAGATCAAAGATTTGATGGAGCACTTGATTTTTTCTGATGAAGTCTTACCAAATAGTTCACTTGTGGAGATTTTCCTTAACGGTCTTCCATATTCATATGAGAGTATTGCTTCTACTCTTTGATTGATGATGAAAGGCAATACAAATGTTGGGTGTGTGTAGAAGTGTGAGAGACACACAAGAAGCACACACAAGGAGCACAAACGCAGCAAGACACACGGAGAAGACGATGGCTGGAATAGCTCTCTCTATTGATCGATGAACTGAACTGAAGTAGGAGCTGAATAATATCCCTAAGTACAAAGTACCACCACATATGAGAGTATTAACTATGTGGTAACATGGGGAAAAAACCTCTAGCCAGCACTAGAGTAAAAAGTGCCCATGTATAGGGAAAAGGTTCACATCAAAGCTACTCGAGGAACACATAAGTGTAACAAACCCCCCTGGAGCGAATGATGTGAACACATACAGGGAGTGACAGATCAGCCCCCACAAGGTAACAAGCCTAAAGCTTTACGAAAAGCTTCAAACTTTTCCCGTGGAAGAGCTTTGGTGAATATGTCTGCCACATTATCTTGTGTAGGCACATATACCAAATCAATATCTCCTGCATGAAGGCGCTCTCTCACATAGTGATAATGCACCTCAATATGTTTGGTCCGTGCATGAAACACTAGGTTTCGTGCAACAGCCAAAGCACTCTGACTATCTGTGAGAATATGTGTAGCAGCATCAATCTCCATGCAAAGATCCATCAATAGGCGTCTCAGCCATATACACTCCACTATAGCTGTGAAAACTGCCCTGTACTCAGCTTCACAACTCGATGTCGCCACGGTAGGTTGCTTCTTACTCAACCAAGATATGCATGAGTCTCCAAGGAAAAAGAAATTACCACTAGTGGACACGCGAGTATCATAACAACCAGCCCAATCACTATCTGTAAAAGCATGCAAGCATGGCTGAACATCTCTGCCATAAAAGAGACCTAAGCTCAAAGTGCCTCGAAGATATCTAAACACACGTTTCACCGCTTGCCAATGCTTAGTGCCAGGGCTATGCATGAATCGACTCAACTGGGAAATTGCATACTGTATATCCGGCCTTGTGTTGCATGCATATATAAGACATCCCACAGCCTGCTGATAAAGAGAAGTGTCAAATGCATCACTGGAATCCTCAACTGAGAATCTAAATCCTGTCTCAACTGGTGTGAAAACTGGCTTGCAATCCTCAAAGTCAAAACGCTGAAGTAGTTTTTAACATACTTTGCTTGATGCATAACAATTCCCCCCTCAACGGATACAAACTGGATGCCAATATAGTAGCTCAAAAGACCAAGATAAGTGACATCAAAAGTATGCTGCAAATCAGCCATAAGAATGTCAAGTTTTGCATCACCTGACCCAATCAAGAGTATGTCATCAACATAAAGAACAAGCACTATAAGATCAGCCCCATTTTTGCGTACATAGAGTGTGCTTTCAATCGGACTACATGTGAAGCCAAGAGCAATCAAGTGCTTATGTATTTTGTCATACCATGCACGTGGAGCTTGCTTGAGACCATACAAGGCTTTATGCAAGCGACAAACCATATGCTCTTTCCCTTTCATAGCAAATCCAGGAGGTTGCTTCACATAAACCTCTTCTTGCAAATCTCCATTCAAGAAGGCTGTTTTTATGTCCAACTGATGCACTTTCCAACCTCGATGGGCAGCCAATGCAACCACGGTACGAATGGTAGACATGCGTGAAGTAGGTGCAAAAGTTTCCTCATAGTCAATGCCATATTGTTGCGCATATCCTTTGGCAACCAATCTAGCTTTGTAGCGATCAATGCTACCATCAAATTTTCTCTTAATCTTATAAACCCACTTTGTACCAATGGCATTCTTTCCTTTTGGCAATTCACATAACTCCCAAGTACCATTCCTATGTATGGAATCCATTTCTGATTGCATAGCACTCATCCATTGTGGATCGTCACATGCATCTTCAAAAGAAAGTGGCTCTTCATTACATGCTATAGCAATAAAAGAATAATCCACAAAATTACTTGATGCATGGTGAGAGCTTGATCTTGTTCTACCAAGTAAAGGTGCACTCAATTTGCTGTCCTGCAAAGTTTGTTTCAACCACTTTGGCATAGATTGTGCACTCTTGATAGACATGCGTTCATTATGTAAATCATCTTCAATATGTACATCATGCATGGGCTGAATTTCATGCTCAGTTTCAGCCATATTTGGACGCAAATGTTCAGCCATATGTGGTTGAAAATTTCCAACAGTTTTGGCAATTTTTGGCTGAATTTTTTCAGCCATGTTTGGCTGGAAATTCTCTGCATTTTCAGCCCTATTTGGCTGAAATTTTTCAGCCCTTTGAACCTCAGTTGGTTGGTCTACATGGCCATAGTCAAGTGCACCATTTTGGAACAAAGGCATGAGTGTATCGAACACATCTTGTGAGATAACTGTTGGCAGTTTTTTGCATTCAAGTAGAGGGAAAACTGAATTTTCAGCAAATACCACATCTCGACTCACAATAATTGTGTTCGTCAATGGATGGTACAACCGATATCCCTTACTTTCAGCACTATAACCAACAAATATACATTTCTTTGCCTTGTCATCAAGTTTGTGACGTTGTTGTGATGGCACAAGAGCATATGCCAAACAACCAAATACACGCATATGACTAACCATAGGCTTATGACCATTCCAAGCCTCATAAGGAATGAATCTCAATGCTTTTGTAGGGCAACGATTCAACACATAATTTGCACACATGACCGCTTCCATCCAAAACTTATGAGGAAGATGCTTTCCTTTAACCATACATCGTGCCATTTCAAGTAGAGTTCTATTTTTACGCTCGGCAACACCATTTTTTTGAGGTGTATATGGCACCATACATTGGTGTGAAATACCTCTTTCACGAAGAAAAGCATTAAACTCATGTGACATGTATTCACCACCACGATCCGTGCGTAGAGTCAAAAGCTTTTGTGAAGAAAAATTTTCAGCCATAGCTAAAAATGCTTTGAAGCAAGAAAATACCTCATTCTTTGCTTTCATAGGATACACCCATGTATGGCGAGTAGCATCATCAATGAAGGTAACAAAATATACATGCTTGCCAAAAGATGGAGTCTTGACGGGACCACATACATCACTATGAACAAGTTGCAATTTTCTTGTAGTGTGTGTGTGACTATCTTTTGGAAAAGAAGCACGATGCATTTTTCCAAGAATGCAACCTTCACATGCATGCTTTTCAATGGACTCAAGTGTAGGCAAGCCAATAACCATGTCCTTCTTTTGCAAGTAGAGCAAACTATTGAAGTTTAAATGACCAAAATGAGCATGCCAAAGCTCCATTTCAGCCATGGAAGAAGTATGAGCAACTAAGGCATTCGAGGCAGCCCTCTTGTATGTATCCATGTGATACAAACCATTACATAATGTATTGGACATCACGATAACATCGCCATTGCTGAAATCATGAACCATACACTTATCATCAACAAAGTGTACATGAAGTCCAGCTTTGGCAATCAACGGAACTGAAATTAAGTTCTTCTTGATACCGGGCACATACAATGCATTTTTCAAGAGAATCAAACCTCCATTTGCAACCGTAAGCTCAATTTCTCCTACTCCAATGATAGGATAAGAGGCATTGTTTGCACACACCACATGTCCTCCTTTAGGTGCATCTTTCAAAGAGGCAAAAAATCGTTTGCATGATGTTATGTGCTTTGAGGCACCATTATCAAAGAACCAATCCGAATCAGCCTCACTCACAACCATACATTTAGAATGTAAAGAAGCATCATAATGACATGTAACAACACATGCCCAAAAATCTTGAGCCATGTTAGCTTCATCATTCTTTGCATTTGCTGAATTTTCAGCAATACACATGCCCGATTCCTTCTTCTTTTCATTGCGTTTAGCAAGCTTTCTACACTCATCAATAGTATGACCAGCCTTCCGGCAATATTTGCATCTCTTCTTCTTTTGCAAATGACCATCATTAGAGGAATGAGTGGAAGAGGAAGCTTGAGGCTTTGGTTTTGATGAACCAAAAGCTGAACCATACTTGCTTTTCCCCTTTTGTGAGATAGCAAGTGCTTGCGTTCCTTCAATCAAACCACTCATATTCACTCTAGATTGCTCTTCTTGCAAAAGAAGAGACACAACCTCATCAAATGCATACATATTACGATTTCCTTTTGCAACCAAACGGAGTGTAGTAGCAAAGCTTTGAAAAGATTCTAGTAATCCTTTCAACAATGTAGAAATGAGTGATGCATCTGGAATGATCTCATCTATGTTTGCCAGTTGCTCTTTCAAGTCCTTGATGCGTGTCACATACACATCCACTGACTCATTTTCAGCCATACATACATCCTCAAGTTGCTTCCTCAAGTATGCAACACGTGCTTCATTACGCACGTCATACAAAGAAGCAAGAGTGTCCCATGCCTGTCGTGATGTAGAACATGACCGAATGTGTGGAACTATATGACGCTTCACTGTAAGCGCAATCAAAGCATGAGCTTGAGCATCTTTTCCATCCCATCTAAGGTGCTCCTGTGTAGGTGGAGAAGGAGAAACCACTGTACTCGAAGAAGAAGCTCCATCTGTGACAGTAGACTGTGAAGTAGAAGCACCTGCTGATCTTCGATCTACATCTGCCACTACGTTCCAAAGTTGTTTTGCAACAAGAACATGTTTCATCATGTAAGACCACATCGGATAGTTGGTCCCATCAAGCTTATCTTCAGCTTGAAGCATGCCAAACAAGTCATTGATGCCCGCCATTTCACTAAGGAACAAGAATGACAAAATCTTCACTTCGACGAAAACTAAAATGAGTGTTGAAATTTCAGCTCACAAACCGTCACTCTGATGGCGATTCTAACTGCACGAATGGCTTCGAAATGGGGGTAAAACCCAGCGCACCTGGTGGAAATGTTTCTGGGCTGCTGAAATTCACACTTCTATGCTCCGAAGTCGATTTGCACTGTTAAAGTGCGCGCGCGCCGCGACGCGAAAAATCAAAACTTGAGAAGAAGCTGAACGTGCTCTGATACCACTGTTGGGTGTGTGTAGAAGTGCGAGAGACACACAAGAAGCACACACAAGGAGCACAAATGCAGCAAGACACACGGAGAAGACGATGGCTGGAATAGCTCTCTCTATTGATCGATGAACTGAACTGAAGTAGGAGCTGAATAATATCCCTAAGTACAAAGTACCACCACATATGAGAGTATCAAGTATGTGGTAACATGGGGAAAAAACCTCTAGCCAGCACTAGAGTAAAAAGTGCCCATGTATAGGGAAAAGGTTCACATCAAAGCTACTCGAGGAACACATAAGTATAACACCAAATGCCTTAATATTTGAGAACTTAGTCTCTGTTTTCTTGTGCGAAGATCAGTCGACCTAGAATAGGTAAACTATGCATGTTGCAGATCAAGCATTTTTAGCTAGTCAAAATGGCAAAGGAAAATGGATCTCATCTACTAGTAAGCATAAATGAAGTAATGTTGCACAATCAAAGAAGGAAGACAAAGATGAGAAGAAAATAGAAAAGCAGAAACAATTTCACAGATATTGTAAGGGGAACGATCATCTCATAAAGAGTTGTCCAAAATTGGTTGCAAAAGAGGCAAAGAAGAAAGAGGCTAGAACAATTGTTATAGAGGCCTCTAGACCTAAAATAGAGTCTGATAATCTTGTGCAGAATGAAGAATGGGTGTTTTGTAGTCTTTGTAACTATGACCCATCTTTCTAATGAAGAGTGTATTTCTACAATAGGCTCAGATGTTTGGTACTTTGATAATGGGGCAACCAAATATATTACCTCGTAGCATAGTTTCTTCAGTTCACTTGAGCCTGCCCCTACATGGAATATTATCATGTGTGCTAACAAATCCTCTTATCCTATAATGTGAGTTGGTAATATTACTACTATTGATGGTTTTTCACATTGTGTTATGCTTTATATGTTCCAGGGATTAAGAAAAGTTTGTTATCAAATTCACCATTAGACAGGATTGGCTTGCTTGTCAGATTTGTTATTGATAGATGTAGATTTCATGATCCCTCAAACGGTGATATTATTATTACTTCTGGAATTTTATGTCATGGTTTGTATAAGCTCACGCACTATGCAAAATTTGTGAATGATTCAACATGTCTAGTTCAAGATTCTTAGGCTAGCTCACATGCAGAGCTTTGGCATGCACGCTTTGGTCATCTGAATTTTGCTAATTTGCTATGTCTGTAAAAATTTGATGGAGTCCTCTTTGCCCAAACTTAAGGCACCTTGTAAACATGTCTGTGAATGTTGTATTTTGGGAAAAACGCGGTGCTCTTCCTTCCCTAAAGATGGTTCAGTTTAAGCTGCTTATAAATTGGAGCTTATTCAGAGTGATGTGTGTGGTCCTATGCAGACATCTTCTTTTGGGGACTACCCTTACTTTGTGACTTTTATTGAGATTTATCTAGGCATGCATGAGTGTATGCATTGAAATAAAATTATGAAGTGTCTATGTGGTTCAAACAATTTTTGGCTATGGCAAAAAATATGTTAACATGTAAATTGGGCACCCTCCATTTTTATTGAGGGGGGAATATATGTCTTCTGATTTTAATGCATTTCTAGCTCACCCTAAGATAAAACATCAGTGTAGAGTGCTATATATATCTCGAAAAAATGGACTTGCTAAAAGAAAGAACAGATCTCTCATGGAGATGGTGAGTTGTATGGTAAAAGCCAAGCTTTACCACATAGTATCTGGCTTGAGGCTATTATGTGCATAGCACATGTATTTGTCAGGTGTCCCACCAAAGCACTAGAATCAATCATTCCATATGAGGCTTGGCATGGTCCCAAGCCATCTATTTCTCATCGGCATGTCTTTGTTTGTCTGGCATATGCATTAGTGCTTGAACAACAATGTAGGAAATTGGATGATAACATAGTGAAATGTATTTTTGTTGGGTATAGTGTTGAAACCAAAGACTATCATCTGTATCATCCACAAACTAAACACATTATGCTTAGCAATGATGTTGTTTTTGTGGAAGATGCAATTCAGCCATTACTTTCATGTACCAATAGACATCAATTAGTTCCAAACATGTGTATGAGACTTTGCTTCCTATTTTTATAGGTGGACAACCAAGTCCTAGTCCAATGAGGCAATTTCTATAGAGAGGCAAAAACTATGCCTAAATAGTTGGTGCAAATTTTGAGATATAAGAAATTAGATGCACCGCTATCATATCCTATTCATTCAAGCTCTCATAGTGCTTCCTCTGCATCAGATTGCTATGCAATGGCTGCCTCTAGTCTTTGTGATGAGAATGAGCCTATTTCTTTTTATGAAGCACAAAATTCAAAAAATTGGATGGCTACTATGCAATCATAATAGGATGCTATTATGAAGAATGGTGTGGTATCTATGTGATTTGCCTCCAAAAAAAAAGCCACTGGCACTAAATGGGTATACAAGCTGCAACATAAGCTTGATGGAAGAGTTGATAAGTATAAGGCTATGCTTGTTGCAAAAGGTTATGCTCAGGAGAGAGGCATTGATTTTGATGAGACCTTTGCACTCACATGCCATATGATCACCTTTTGTAGGATCTCTGCACTTGGAACTCATCACGGTCAGAATGGACATCAGTTGGACATTAAAACTACATTTTTGGATGGTGAATTAGATCAGGAAATCTATGTACTTCAGCCTCATAATTTTGTGCAAAAAAGGCATGAAAAGAAAATGTGCAGACTGAAAAAGGCATTTTATGGTTTTAAGCAAGCACCACATGCTTGGTATGAAAAGATACATGCCTACTTGATTGCACATGGTTTTAAGAACACTCTAGCCTAAGAGCACCTTTTATGTTAAGCATGCAGATGATGTACTTCTTATCATTGTTGTGTATGTTGATCACATGCTGCTCAATGGTCCGAACGAGAAGCACATTGTTGAATTTAAGGCTGATTTGCATGCCTCCTTTGAAATGTCTCACTTGGGGCATTTGCATCATTACTTGGGCATTCAACTTATGCAAGTTGATGGGGGAATAGTTTTGCATCAAACAAAATATATTGATATATTATATGGAGTTGCAAGATGTCTCTAAAGTACATCATATATGGGATAATTCCCCTTGAAGGAGAATGAATACAATGGTAGAAGCAAATGGCAAGGTACACAAAATACAACTATATACAACTATGATAATATGAAATGGAGTGTCTCTTGGATACAAAATGTAGATGCACTCATGCGGATACAAATGAAAATGAAGTAGATAAATTTATGTTGTCAACAGTTGCAACTCCCTAACTTATTCCAAAATTTTCATTTATTAGTATTTCTCTCATAGAGGTTGAATGAGTTTCATTTCTATCCTTCTCTTGTTGTAAGCTTTTGGTTAATTTGTTATTTTTGTTTTCCCCACTTTCTTCTAGATTTCTATTTCCTCAACTTCTAGGTGTGAACTCTCTTCCTCACCTGTCTTTCCATTTTGTTATTATATTATCTATTACTAGTGACGAGAACTCATCTTTGTTCTCATCGGATCGGCTAACATCTTTGATCTCCATTTGAACTTCCCTATTTCTAGCCTGAGCTCTAGTGATAGCATGAATTGGTACTAATAACTCATGTTTCATTCGTGATGCTTCTATGATTTCAACCACATTGATTTTAGTAGTTTATCACATTTGGAGGGTTTCTTAGGGCAACACCAATAGAGAGTCTCATTTTTGCAATCTAGACAAAAACACATTTCAACTTGTAAACTTGATGTACAAGATTGAGGATGCTTGATCTTTTGAGATTTAAGGTATTGAAAAAATGAATGTACCATAGAGACTGATCACATAGAACCGTTGATAAGAGACTTAAAAAGGAGACAAATCAATAGAACAAAAAAGAGTGTGATATAATTTTGTTTTGAATGGTATTGCTAATTGGAAACAATGACATGAAATCAATATAAGAAATTAAAGAAGCATCCAAATAATACAAAGGGCATGATACTATTATATGTGTTGTGTGAAAGACAAAAGAGAAAACGGATATTTTTCCACACTTAAAAAGGAAAATAATTTTGGCCCCACTCCCTCCATGCATCCAACAATGTTCCTTTTAGTGTAAGCTCCAATTATATATCCATATTGATGCATAAAAATGCTGCATTAAAAGCGGTCTCTTCTTGATTGTCAAACTCTATCTATTCGGATAATGTTTGGGTAAGGATTTGAATTATTTATTTAGACCTTTTTTTGCTGACGTAAGATGTGTCTTGTATTTTTTTTGTCACTTGGGGTCTTTTAATTCCATTTGTGTAAAATATTCTTGATGGTAACACTTTTGGTTTTAATTTTTTAATAAGATTGCATGTCTATTGAATTTGAAGTGGAAATATTTGGTCACAAAAACTTCTCAATATTCTATGTGTTCTTGAATATTTTTGGTATTCTATGTCTTCTTGAATCTATGTGCCCAATTTTCATAAATAAAATTGATTGAAATTTTCATATATAATGGTATGATAAATATTATTATATTTGTAAGGTATCTGCTTACTGATGCTCCCTCACCCCATTCCTTCCATCATGACCACTCCACCAACCCTCATGGTCGCTCTATTGCGTATTGCCACGTCCCATGTCCTTATAGATGACTATGATGACCTTGACACATAGACCCCCTCCCCTACACCCCCAACCCATCCCATCCCCATGTCTTGATCACCTTTCTCATAATTTCTCCTCTCCCTCAACCTCCTCTAGTCCCTTGCCACATGCCTTCACCTATCTCCATCGATATGACATCTGCCTCACACCCTCCTATCCCACATCTTGATCGCCTTGATGCTCCCGCAATTGGCACTCAACCTATCGATGAGGATGTTCACCTTGTTGATCACCCTTTTCTTGAGATTCTTTGTGATGTATACTTCATGGCGCAACATGGGGCTGAATCCACCCAAAAATATATGGATTCAATTAGTGCCACCGTGTCATTTCAACAACAATTAATATGCCATCACCATTTCTCACATCCATTCCATGGCCATTGCATTGTGATAGGCTTCACAAACAGCAATGTAGGCCTTTTCCAAGAAGCATGGTCACCTCTTCATGGAGAATAAGAACCTCACCTTGGATCTTCTACAGCTTCATGCACATCTTTCCTTGGGACTCTAATAGAGACCCATTTTCCATTTTGTGTCCCATTAATGAGATCACATCCTTAACTATGTCACCCATTTTGTGTGCCATGAATGAGATCACCTCTTTAACAATGTCACCCTGATCTCTACTTAATGTGTCAATGTGAGCAAGTATCCCATGTCAACATGCTTGTCTCTACTTTTGCAGTACTGTCTCTTCTCCCCCCTTCCTAGCGTCTGTCGCCCCTGACAGACCTTTGTTCTCGCGGGTGGTCGATGTAATATTGGATGACATTGGTGGCCAGTTCATGTTCTCCTATC
Source organism: Ceratopteris richardii (assembly GCA_020310875.1). NCBI lineage: Eukaryota > Viridiplantae > Streptophyta > Polypodiopsida > Polypodiales > Pteridaceae > Ceratopteris > Ceratopteris richardii. The sequence goes on along the minus strand of CM035442.1, from coordinate 66,458,425 downwards.
CTTAAGCCTCTTGCTAGATCGGCTTCCAATGCCTCCCAATTTATTGCACCGGGGGTCTCGGGTTGCGGGGTGGTGTAGTACTCTGAATACATTGCTTGTTCACAAGCAAACAGTTGAAGCAGATGTGTCGGCTTTGAAGCAGTTGAAACCTGATCTGAACATTTCTTCGAAGGTCTGTTTGTAGCAGGCGGGGAGGTATTTGATGCGCGCATGCCAAGCGTAAGCCACACGGATACTGGGGGTGGTGCTCATGTCATACACCAGGTCGTAATTTCCATTGCTAAACCCCGGAAGACGTACCTGTGGTGCGGCTGCATTTCTAAAGGTCTTCAGCACTACTTGCATCATATCTAAGATTTTAAGCATCATTTGCGCTGCTACATCTGGCATGGGCTTCAAGCGCGGCATCCAGTGGCGAATGGTCCCCATCATATATGCTACCGATGGTGGTCCTTGTGGTGGCGCGATGTACGGGTAGTTCAGCCATTCCTTGCATTGCGCATTGTTCTGTACCTTGATATTAAATGCCTTCCACGACCTGCGTCGGGGGACTGGACCGTAGCATGGGTTGTACAGGAGGTGCAACGGCGCGTTGTTCCATGTGCGTAGCATTTCTGGATAGGTCTCTAAAAGTTTCTGCCGCCATGTTGGTTGACGAATCTTGCCTTTTCGCACCTCTGGAGGAAGGTCTTCGGGTTGAAATTGGGTCGCAAAAGTAGGAATCTGACCCGTGACTTTTTGTATTTCTGCATTATAATCAGCCAAGATGATATAATATGGCCTGTACTGGAGTTCCGATGAGAGAATCAGGCGTCTCGATGACAAGTTCTTGAAGTAAGCTGATTGTAACACAGTCTCCTCTATGACCCTCATGGCCTGATTTTGCACTACGGTACGCTCTTCGTGCGAACTCCCGATTTCCTCCACTTGTCGTAACCATGGCGGCCGTGGTGCCTCGAACGTGTCCTGCGCTTCTTCTGTTTGTTGGCCTCCTGGGAATGGTTGCGGATCATATTCTTCATCAAACGTTTGTTCCACAGGAATTTGCACAACTTCTTCGTCCGTGGGAGCCTCCGGAGGGGAAGATGGTCTCTCATATTGTAGTAGGCGTGTTTGCAATTCAGTTACCTGTTTCTGGAGATCTTTTATGGCCTCTGCGTCTGAGAGAAGCGAAGCCGCAGAGGGGGTGGTTGGGGTGGCAGCTGTTGGTCCTTGTTGGTGTTCCTGCTTCAGTTGTCCTAGCTCCTCCGATAGCTTATCATGTGCTTCGAGCAGCATGGCATAATCTTCCAATATAATCTTGATATTATCGGGGGTCACTGCTTGAAACTTGGATGGGCTGATGGGTGCCCCCCGTGTGCTCTCAATAGCTGCCTCCAGGTTCTCTTGATTTTGTATTTGCAGACGTCTGTTCTCTTCCTGAGCAGCCGCAAGATGGCGTTTAAGTAGTGCCATATTTCGCTGAAGTTTTGAGTTGCGTTCCAGCTGTGTCCGTAGGTGACCTTCTACCACCTGCACTGCTTCCTGATCTACGTTCTGTAGCTGTACCTCCAATATATTGTGGGCTTCTTGGAGGGTGTGGAACTGTGTGTGGAGGCGAGTGTTCTCCTCTTCTAGTGCCGCAAGGCGGTGCTGTAGTGTCGCTGAGTGCTCTTGCAGGCGTTCGTTTTGTTGCTGGAGCTGAATGTAATCTGTTCTTAAATTTGATATACAAGCCAACATGGTGTCCAATGCATTTCCTATAGATGAGTGGGGGGTGTTTACCGTGGAAGATGCATGGGAAGGGAATTGGGGAAGGGAGACAGTGAATGATGTGTCTATGAAAGTTGTGTGTGTGGGTGAAATTGGTGGAGGGGGAATGGGAGGAGGTGAAACCGTGGGTGGAGGTGCCGTGGGTGGTGAAATGTCCATACCTTCAGGAGTGGGTGTTAGTGTGGGGCCTGCCATATACATTGGTATGGTAGGTGGTGTGTGTGTGGAAGTGGTGAATAGATGTGACGTGGGGTGGGGAGCTGAAGAGGCAGGGAATGGTTGAGAGCCTGGTTGAAAAGCTCTAGCAAAAATGTCCTGGAGGGATTGTAGAAATGGAGAAAGGGATATCGGGGGTTGGGGTCGTAAATTTGAGAAGGGTGAAAAGGGTTGCGTGGTAGTAGGGAAGCCCATGAATGTGGATCTGGGGTCAGGGTGGCCCGTGGCTGAAGGCATTGGGGATGGTTGTCCTAGGGCAGGCTCGGGAAGGGTTTCAGTGGGTTGTGTGGTGATGGGGTTTGCGTCAAAGATCGGGTTATCAGTGGTGGAGAATAGGGTGGCACTAGAGATGGGAGTACGAAAGATGAAGGTTGGGTCAGTGGGTTGAGTGGTCGATGGGATTTCCACTGTCTCTGTTCTAGGAGGTGATGGTGGGGGAGTAGGTGGTAGTGGTTCGGTGGACTCCTCATGGCGGGGTGCTGTTGACTAGCTGTTTGGGAGGTTGGTGTGGTAGTTGGCTCTTCTGCAACTGTAACGGGAATTTGGATATTTTTACCTGAGCGAGGTCGTGTCTGGAACCTTCGTGGGTCATATTGAACTGAAGGCCTCTGAATGGCAGTGCGCACAGCTTCTACAACTCCATATGTTTCTGCCATCAATAAGAGACCTTCCCTGTACTCTGAGTCAATTCCCGCTTCTTCCAACAACTGAGTCATAAGTACTCTGCTGCTCTGTTCAGTGAGTAACTGCTGCGATCGCACTCTTTCCATAATCTGATACAGCCTTCGGAGTTCTGCTGTATATGCTGGGGCTTCAGTGGTCTCTTCTTCATATGCTTCTTCTTCTTCCGGGTGTCCGTGTTGTTGGCTTTGCTGAGCGTCACTCCAATGGACATGTCTACCGTCTGTAGACTTTCTTCTTCTTCGTGAGGATGTGCCCTGCTCCTCTGCCTCTGAATAAAACTCCACATCAGAGAATTGTGTGCTTTGTAGGAATGCTTCGAAATCCTGGGGGTCCAGTCCTTCAGCCTCTCCAGTGGCAGCAAATTCGAATTCAGGTGTAACCGGAGGAGCCGATGGGGTAGGTTGTGTCGTAGTGTCAGATTTCGACCTGGGTATCCTAATGGTAAAGGGAGGTACAGTGCCCTCTCTTAATGGTGATGCCTCAGGAGTAGTCAGGACTTCCCGTGTCTGGACACAAGGGATCGCGCCCCTCATGCGCTTGGACTGATGTGTGGATGTCTTGAGCCTTTTAAACATTTGTAATTGTGCCCAAGTTAAGGCACGCTCAATGGGGACATCATATGCCAAGCATCGGTAAATGATGCGTGTGAGTGCACAGCATCCGTTCACCACTAATTTCCTAGAAGCCCGTTTGTTCGCTTCATACAACTGATCTATAATCCACACTGGTAGCTTAATAGGTAACGCACCTGCTTCCGCCAAGTAGAGAGCAAACCAGATCTTCTTGTGTGGTTGCGTGAATCGGTCTTGACCGGGGAAGGCGAAATGTTGCATGCACATTCGGAGAGGGATGGACACATTTGGGGTGAGTGCTGCCATGTCTTTCAGCTTCACTAGTTTCCTGTCCTTCATGTTGGTGGGAACAAGAGCATCCTTTTCTGAGGGCACATGCGTGCCATGCATATTTAAAGCGTCGCTTACCAGCTCCACAGTAAGTTCAAACCTCTTCAACTCGTTGTTGCCCAGCAATGAGGGGAGAACAAATGATCCGGGTTGGTCCTTATCTTCATTAGCTTGTAATGTGGAGACCAAATAGTAACATCGGAGGAGATCGGGTTTAGGTAGTGGGGCTTCAAAATATTCCGCCAATCCTGCTCGTTGCCATATGGTCTGTAGATCTTCGGTGTTCTGTAAAGTCTCGAACTCCTTGGAGAAAAATTGGAATTGCACCCATGATCTGTCATACTCGCATTTAGACTCCCAGATATACTTGGCCTCACCTAATGGACCGGGCATGCCATTGAACCAATGAGAATTGGCATGAACTCTTTCCGTGATGCCTGTAGGTGGATCTGGCACCGGGAGTTGCTGAAGGTGTAGCATCTCCACTGGTCGTTCCGTCGGGGGCACATCCACGGGTATACTATCCACATCAATTCCCGCAGTAAGTATTCCCACTTGTGAGCCCGAACCTGTCGCTTCTGCCATTTTACTGCGTGGCACACAAAGCAACAGAGGAATCATGCACGATACGGCAACAAGGTCAGATCATTTTTTCCCATGGGTTATGTACAACTCAAGTGATTTTAATCACTACACAAACATTGTAAATCCCGTTTTTGGTAGAATAGACTCCATTTTGTGCAAGCCGAGGAGTCCTCGAGCTTGAGGAGTATTAGAAGTACCATCGTACCAAATTTCATAATTTTTAGACTTCGTTTGAGCCCTCAAATAAGCCCTGGAACCTAATTTTTAACTAGGCCGGACACTAGGTCTGGACAGGGCCAAAGCTAGTCAAAAACTATAAAAAGAGCTAGAGAGCTCATTTTTGAGTTAGATTGTAATTGAAACGAACTTGGAAGAGCTTGTGAAAGTAATCTAAAGCACTCCATTGATTCTCTCTCTTTGTCTTGCCGTGTGTGCGCGTGTGTGTGTATGTGTGTGCATGCTTGTGTGCTTCTCACTCACGCACTTGTGCCGCCACTTGCTCGAGGTCTTCATACCATCCTCACGTCTTCCCGGATTGACATTAAAGGAGGTGCTACTCATCACTGAGCTACAAGTACCCTCCCCCTTGCTAGCAATCTCAAATCCCCTTAATCATCTACTAGTTTCTTCTTCACCAGGAGCCCCTCATGATGCCACCACCCCCACCTTGGTTCCAACCCCTTCTCCTCTCCCATCGCACTCATAGCTATCCATGTATTTTTGTTCATGCCATCGATGTCTAGGCTTGCTCAAGGTGCATTTTGGTTCTATATGTTTTTTTAAGTGCTTAACAGGTGTTCGCAGCTTTATTCCTTCTTTGTGTCTCTTTTTTCTTTTGTTGGCATACAATTCCTTTTCGTCCTTAGATGTATTAGAAACTACAAAAGTTTATTGTATTCTATTGATCAATTATATCTTGGCCCTTTGTTTTAGCCTTGGGGGCACTCTTTTTTTCTCCAAATTCTCCCTTTGCTTCCCTCCCCTCCCCTCCATTGCTCTCCCTTCTCCTACCTTCTCTTGTAGCAATTCGATCTCTCCCTTTATTGCAGGTGTTCTTCCACAACTGCCTTTCCCAATGTTGTTGCTTTGGATTTATCTTATTTCTCTCTAAGATAGAGAGCCCATTGGGTGAGGCAACTATTGATCCCAACTCGATGCATAGGTTGGACAGAGATGTGCCAAGGTTTGTGAAGGGTGCACAAGTACTACATAAGGTATGCTCATAGTTATTCACATTGCTAGAGTTTATTTGAAGGTATTAGAGGCTTCAAAGAGAGAGAGAGAGAGTGTGTGTGTGTGTGTGTGTGAATCCTCCTTTACAATTTTCTAGTTTTGCTCTCCAATATTCTAATGGTGTATGCACATTTGTATGTTCAAACACATTATGATAAGTAAAAAATGTATGTAAAGGCCCCCCATTAAATTTTTATCTTTTGGAGTACATGTACTATCAGTATGTGTACTATGTGCATGGTGTGAATGTGTATACTTTTGTGCACTCTAGTCTTTGTGTAACTTATTGATAGAGAAATTGTAGAGCTAGAGTAGTTGAGGGACCAAGTGAATCAAATCGACAATGATACATTCTTCTCTCTCATAATGTCATTCTATCAGTTTTCCACTCTTTGTTCAAGAAGAAGACAACTGAGTGGGGCTTCTTGCGCACTAATCTAAGGAGATGTTTGTAGGTTCTTTGTGAAGGCATGGTTTTTGCTTCCACACTTGGAAAAGTCTTGAGTGTAAGGTTTTATAGAGTCAAGCTCGGTGGCCAAGGAAGAAGAAGGTGCTCACAGAGTCCTTTTACTTCCAAGTACCATACATGGTGTACTTTGGTTATACTTGGGTTGTACTTTGGTTTTCTTTTAGTTGAACTTTTGTGTACCTAAAAGTACTTGGTGGTAGTTGAGAATTAAACAATTATGGAAATCAAGCATTTGTAGGTGGCTAGGGACTTTTGGCTTGATTTCAAAGGTGTTTTTGGAACATTTGGATGGTTTTCTTGGTTTCCAAAGTGTCCCAATGCCGATCCAATATGTCAAATTTCATTTTTGGTCTTGATGAGGAATGGGCCAACAAGCATTTAAATTCTTAGAATCATTGAATGTATCATTTGTAATTTAAAGTAGGAAAAGTCCTACTTGACTTTGTAATTTTGTATATTTGGCAAATGTTGATACCTTAGGGACTCTTTTACATGTATATTAGCACATTTTGGTGCCCTTGTAACATATTTATGATACCCTAATGTTGAGGGGAAACTTATCCAAGGTGTTGGAAACTGTCCTACTACACTTGCAAATACATTATTGAAGGTGATGCGGATGGAGTTGAAGATGATGATCTTCAAATTCTTGTTTGTGTTGGCATTCATGTTGCACCTACTATAGGGCAACTTTGTTGTGATGGTAGAGATGCTCATGCACATGCATTGATAGCCTATGTATGCATTGGAATTTGGTGCTCATGCCAAGGGGCATGCTACATATGCAATCGTAAACCCATAAGGTGGACTTTATTATATGTAGGTAGCTACTGAGGCCGCCCACCACCTAAGGCCTAAGTGCTTATAACTTGTCTTTTTTTCTTTTTTCTCTACAATTAAATCGTGATAAGCATAGAAAATAGAAAAAGGGAGTAGCTTATAGTTAAACTATGGAGTGGAGCGTTGTTAAACTAGGGATCCACAAAGCTAAGCTAAATTGCTTTGTGAAGCTAATATGTTAGTCAATGTGCTCTGCATTTACATGTTTTCATTTTAGCTAATACATTAGAAGAACTTACATTTACTTAATGGTTTTGCTTAATTGTTTACTTAAGATAGAAGCTTCTATAGTTTTGTTTTTGGGTAATAGAGTGTGAAGTGTGTCATTATCCCTCACATTCACTCTTACAAATATCAAAGGATGCTTTGGATACACATACAACTTTATGGCAGGCAATAAATGAGGTTGGTGTTGCATATCTCTGAAAATAATTAGAGAGTGAGCAAATGAAAAAAGGAGATTCTATGGATAATTTTTTGATAAAGATCAAAGATTTGAAGGAGCAATTGATTTCTGCTGATGAAGTCTTACCAAATAGTTCACTTGTGCTGACTTTCCTTAATGGTCTTCCATATTCATATCAGAGTTTTTCTTCTACTCTTTGGTTGATGATGAAAGGCAATTCAAACACCTTAACATTTGAGGAGTTCGTCTTTGTTTTCTTGTAGGAATATCAATCCAACCAGAATAGGTCAATTGTGCATTTTTCAGATCAAGCGTTATCAAAATGGCAAAGAAAAATGGACCTCATCTACTACTAAGAAAAAAATTGCTAATGCTGCATAATCGAAGAAGGAAGACAAAGATGAGAAGAAAATACAAAAGCATAAATAGTTTTGTGAATATTGTAAGGGAAATGATCATGTCATTAAGAGTTGTCTAAAATTGGCTCTAAAAGAGGCAAAGAAGAAGGAGGCTAGAATGGTTGTTGCAAAGGCATCTAGACCTAAAATAGAGTCTACTAATATTGTGCAAAATGAAGAATGGGTGTTTCGTATTGTTTGTAACTATGACCCTTCTTCTCACAAACAATGTATGTCACCAATAGGCTCATATGTTTGGTGCTTTGATAGTGGGCCAACCAAACATATTACCTCGCAGCATAGTTTCTTTAGTTCACTTGAGTCTGCCCCTACAAAAAATATTATTACATGTGCTACCAACTCCTCTTATCCTATAATGTGAGTTTTTAATATAATTTTGACTACTACTGATCGTAGTTCTTTCACATTGTGAGATGTTTTATATGTTCTAGGGATGAATATAAATCTATTGTCAAAATTAGCATTAGACAAGATTGGCTTGCTGGTCAAATTTGTTGATCACAGATGTAGATTTCGTGATCTCTCAAATGGTGATATTATTATTGCTTTTGGAATTTCATGTCATGCTCTATATAAGCTCATAGACTATGCAAAATCTATGAATGATTTAGCATGTGCAATTCAAGATTCTCAAGCTACCTCACATGCAAAGCTTTGGCATGCATGCTTTGGTCATTTGAATTTTTCTAGTTTGCTATGCCTGCAAAAATCTGAAATGGTATCCTCTTTGCCCAAACTTAAGGCACCTTGTAAACATGTCTATGAATGTTGTATTTTGGGAAAATTTTAGTTCGAGTTGCTCATAAATTGGAGTCTGTTCATAGTGATATATGCGGTCCTAGGCAAACAGCTCCTTTTGGGAACTACCTTTACTTCATGACATTTATTGATGATTTCTCTATGCGTGCATGGGTGTCTCCACCAAAAGCAAAGTATGAAGTGTATATGTGCTTCAAACAATTTTTGGTTATGGCCAAAAATATGTGATGTAAATTGGGCACCCTCCATTCTCATTGTGGAGTGAATATATGTCTTTTGATTTTAATGCATTTCTAGCTAGCTGTGGGATAAAAACTAGCATAGAGTGTCATATACACCTCAGAAATATGGAGTTGTTGAAAGAAAGAATAAATCTCTCATGGAGATGGCGAGCTAAATGGTCAAAAGTTAGGCTTTACCACATAGTTATTGGCTTGAGGCTATCATGTGTGCAACACATGTACTTATCAGGTATCCCACCAAAGCACTGCAATCAATCACTCCATATGAGGTTTGGCATGGTCGCTAGCCATCTCTTGCTCATTTTCATGTATTTGGTTGTTTGGCATATGCATTTGTGCTTGAAAAACAACATAGAAAATCGATGATAAAGCAGTGAAATGTATTTTTGTTGAATACAATTTTGAAAGCAAAGGCTATCATATGTATTATCCACAAAGTAAACCCATTATGATTAGTAATGATGTTGTTTTTGTGGAAGATGCGATTCAACCATTACTTTCATATACTAAGGAGACATCCATTAGTTCCAAAGATGTGTATGACACTTTGCTTCCTAATTTTACAAGTGGACAACCAAGTGCTAGTCCACATGAGGCAATTTCTCAGCCTTTACCAGTTCCAGATGATGATGAAGATCATTCCATTTTTTATGTAGATTTACATGATCACTTGGTGATGACAAAACTGATATAGAGAGGCAAAACTATGCCTAAATAGGTAGTGCATGCTTTGAGAGATAACAAATTAAATGCATCACTATCATATCGTACTCGTTCATGCTCTCATAGTGCTTCATTTGCATCAAATTGCTATACAATGGCTTCCTCTAATCTTTGTGTTGAGAATGAGCCTGTTTCTTTTGATGAAGCGCAAAATTTAGAAAATTGGATGGTTGCCATGCAATTAGAATAGGATGTTATTATGAAGAATGGTATGTTGCCTTTATGTGATTTTCCTTCAAGCAAAAATGCCATTAGCACTAAATGGGTAGACAATTTGCAATGTAAGCATGATGGAACAATTGAGAAGTATAAGGCTAGGCTTGTTGCAAAAGGTTATGCTCAAGAGAAAGGCATTGATTTTGATGAGACCTTTGCACCCACATGCAGAATGACCATCGTTCATAGGATTTTGAAACTCATCATGGTTGGAATGTACATAAGATGGATGTTAAAACTACATTTTTGAATGGTGAATGACATGAGAAAGTCTGCGTATTTCAGCTTTGTGATTTTCTACACAAAGGGCATGAAAACGAAGTGTGTAGGTTGAAAAAGGCATTATATGGTTTGAAGCGAGCACCACATGCTTGGTATGAAAAGATCATGCCTACTTTATTGCACATGGTTTTGAGAGCCATCCAACTGAGAGCACCTTGTATGTTAAGCATGTAGATGATGTACTTCTGATCATTTTTGTGTATGTTGATGACATGCAACTCACTAGTCCTAATGAGAAGCACATTGTTGAATTTAAGGTTGATTTGCATGCCTCTTTTGTAATGTCTCATTTGGGGATTCAGTTTGTGCAAGTTGATGGGGGAATACCTTTGTTTCAAGCAAAATATATTGACATATTATTGCAATATTTTGGCCTTGAAGATTGCAAAACTATTGCCGCTCCTATGGAAACAAGTTTACGATTGAGTCTTCATGATGCTTGAGATGCATTTGATGTTGTTATCTATTAGCAACCTATGCATAACACGGCATAATATTCAGCTTCTTGTCTCTTAGAGGAGAAAGCTTATGCATTGCCCAAGAGTCAAGCATTGGTAGGCGGTTAAGCACATGTTGCACTACTTGAGTGGTACCCGGCTACTTGGATTGTTTTATCCCAAGGGGGGATCTTTACTACCATATTTACATGCTTTTTCTAACTGAGACTAGGCTGGTTGCTTTGACACTCATTTGTCCACTAGTGATTTTTATTTCATGCTTGGGTAGCTCATGCATATCTTAGTTGAGCAAGAAGAGCCTATTGTGGCCACTTCTAGTTGTGAGGTGGAGTATAGGGCAACTTTCACAATGATTATTGAGTGTGTGTGGTTGAGATGCCTTTTGGCTGATTTGGGTGTTGATTAGACTTTTTGCCACCACAATCTTCACTAACAGTGAGAGCATGTTGACAATTGCGAGGAACCCTATGTTCCATGCTCGCACAAAGCACACTGAGGTGCACTATCATTATGTCAAGGAGAGGTTCTCTGTTGCAGAGATCAATTTGGCATATGTGCCTACACATGATAATGTTGTGGACCTTTTCACAAAGGCTCTTCCTAGGGAGAAGTTTGAATCTTTTGGCAAAGCTTTGGGCATACTTCCTTTTGTGGATTGATCTCTTCTTACATAGCTTGACACTTCCTTATACATGAGTGCCAGCTCCTTGTTCACTTCCTCTTGTACATGAGTGCCATCACTCATAGGGGGGATTTGTTGATATATTTTAGTAGTGATATGTGTGAACACACTTAGGACCATTGGGGAACTTTTTTCCTCTTTAGGAGGTTTTCTCCCCGAGCTTGTATATACGCCTATAACCCTAATGGATTACTTATCTTTGTACATTCATGCTAATTTATTCAATGTTATGTTATGCTCCAAGCTTCTACTTCTTCCTCGTGTTCTTTGTGTGCTTCCACTGACCTAAAAATCTAGCTGAAGTCTTGGGCATTAGATGTAGGTTTGGCAGATCAACAAATTCATATCTCTATGTGTCGTTGACATGATGCGAGTATCCATGATGGAGTCTATTCAAAAGGTTTGTTTAATGGCTCAACATAAGATGAACGACATCATCAATGATGTCGTGTCACATGAGAATGAGCATGATCACCATTAAGTTTGTTTTAATACTCATCCTCTAGTTCCAAAAAGAATGCATTTGCCTAAATCCTAAGTGTTTTGTTTTGAACCAAGTCAAAAACCAAGACGTGGAATTCTTAGGAACGAGTCATTGAAGTTCTTTTATTGGGAAATTCTTTTTTTTTTTGTGAAAGTTACTTATGTAACCTACTCAATTTCCTTTGACATCCATTTACTTGTACTATTTTGCCCAAGGTTACATTCATCTTAATCTGGCACTAACAGCCCTCTCTCGTATCCATGTGCTATTTAACAAAATCTCTATCTATATGACCCTTAAACATTTTGGTCACATCTATTGGAACTACTTGCCCATCATTGTAATAAATAATGCATTTTTTGTATTTTTCAGGGGTATTTTGACCCTCATTTGGCAGCACCATTTGGCACTAAGTGCCTTATAACCATTGTAACTCCAAAAAATATATGAAAGACTTTGTGTGAGTCATTGAGTAGTTTAACCTAAGCCACCAAAGGATCTTAAAATGTCTAACTGGGCTACTCTAGACCCCTATACTTTGGTGTTGACTCCAAAGACTTTTTGCAAGTGTGGCATGCATCAAGGGCAATATGATGTCTATCATTTCCAATGCAACTTCCTCTAGAACATTGTATTTAGTGTCATTGACACAAATATTCATGCCAAAAGAGGAACATTTGAATGGCACAAATTACAAATTATGGAAGGATAGTATCAAGAAGTATAACATTGAGTATCGTGTTGTGCTTCAAGCTTCTTCTTCTTCTTCCTTGTGTTGTTCATACGCTTTTGTCGACCACAAACTCCAACAATTGGTATCATAGCATGTTGCCCCTTCACTAGGGCATCATTGATAGTGGTGTTACTTCCCACATGTGCAAGGATTGAGAATCATTTTAGAAGTTAGAAGAACACAAAGGAGAAGTGTACCTAGGTAACAACAAGAGTCTCTTAATTGGAGGAAAAGGCAAAGTCCAAATCACCAATCATAAAGGAGAATGCAAAGCTTTATCCAATATACTATTTGTACCTAACCTTTGCATGAATCTCTTTCTAGTAAAATCTATCATCGATGATCACAAAAAATTATTGTTTAGCAATACCTCATTCAAGGTGATTGATCCTATGACTCAAGATGTTATATCCCAAGGTATAGAAGAGAAAGTGTTAAACAAGCTCGCATGCTTCCTAAGGAATCACTCTCCATGCTTTGGCATTAAAGATATGGACATACATCCTATCTTATCAAAATATCATCATCTCAAATGGTTTCACTCCTTATCTCAAGATTGGTTGAACCAAAAAAAAAATGAAACTTGATATATAGATACTAGACACTCCACTCTAACTACACCAAGTTAAATTGCAAAAAATGGTTGAGTACACACATAAAAATCACTTCTCTAAAATCATTGAAATAATGAAGACGCAAAAGAGAATAGTAGACAGAAATGAACTTGAATAAATGTATCAAATTATGTATGCTAATGAACATATGATACAAGGGAGTGTAGTGGAATACTCATACATATGTTGAGCTCACGGTATGCTTAATGGTGTAGCTCAATAGCTATTAGAAGGAGATCTAACTCGTGACTAAAAACTTCTCTATTTATACTCAACTAGTGAGTTTGAATTTTGAATTTCCCTCACCTAAAAGTGTTCCTACACTTTAGGGGTGGTTTAAATTGATTCCTTCTACCACATGAGTCATGGTTTTGATTCCCTAACTTCAAGAGATTCCATATTCTCTTGCTTTTACATTTATCCAAAGGTAAATACTCCTAAATTGACAAGAAGTTGTTCATATGTGGTCCTCCATGTGAGGTACATGAATTAGAACGTAGTCCTGAATATTTAGCCAAGGTAGGTCCCCCTCAAGCCAAAGATGATTGAGTCTTTAGTCCTTCATATTTACAAACCAATCATTGATTTGAACCTATTTAATTTTCTTCCATCTTTGTCATCATATCTACACATTGTTGATATGTGGATACAAAACGAGAGTTGTATCTCCTTACTCATGATCTTTTATCTTACATAATGGTAGTGAACTTTAATATGTTTGGTCCTAGCATGATAGATAGGGTTAGAAGCAAGATGTAATGAACCAATGTTGTCTCCAAATATGTGTGGAGTAGAAGCTATTCAACACTAAATCTAAAAAGAGGGTCTTTATCGACATAGCTTCTTGAGTAGCATTTGCAAGTCCTCTGTATTAAGCTTTAGTTGATGAGAGACAAACTGTAGGTTGCTTCTTTGAAGACCATGAGATCAATTTGGTACCTACAAATGTGAGATAGCTTGATGTGCTTCTCCTATCATCTTTGGAACATGCCCAATCTGCATCATAAAATAATTTGACATCTATATTAGATGTGTAAGGGTAATATAGCCCTTCATTAATTGTGCCCTTCAAATACTTTAAGATTCTTTTAGTTGCTTCCATGTGAGGCTCCCTTGGTATGTGCATAATTGACTTTAGCACACTAACTCCATAGCATATATCTACTCTAGTTAGAGTAGCATAGTTCAAGCTTTCAACTAAGCTTTGGTAACTAGTCACATCTTCAATTAGTTCAATTCATGAACACTTATCTTGTGATTTACCTCCATGGGTGTACTTGCAACCTTTGTATTTTCCATCTTGAATTTGGAGAACATATCTCCAATGTACTTTATCTGAGTTAGGAACATACCTCTTTCTGTATATACCACTTCCAAAATTAGGAAGTAAGTGAGTAAGCAAAGATCACTAATCTTGAACTATTCTTTCATATGAGCTTTGATCCTCTTTATTCCATCTACATCATTACCTGTAATGATTATATCATCCACATATACACAAAGGTATATGAACTCTTAGTGATTCCTCTTTATGAAGGGGGAAGGATCTGCTTTGCTCACCATAAATCCTTTATCATGCAAATAAGTGACTAATCTATTATTCCAAGCTCTAGGAGCTTGCTTCAAGCCATACAAAGATTTCCTTAACCTGCATACATGTTTTGGATATGATTTATCTTCAAAACCAAGAGGTTGAGCCATGTATACCTCCTTTGAAATCCAACCATTTAGAAAAACATTTTTAACATCCATTTAATATTCCAATTCTTAGAAGATATTACACTCATGAGTACTCTAATTGTAGGCATTTTTGCCACAGGCAAGAATGTCTCTTCATAATATACCTTGGGTTTGAGCGAACCCTTTAGCCACAAGCCTTGCTTTGTACCCATTAATTGAGCCATCAAAATTCTTCTTTACCTTTAAAATCCATCTTGAACCAATGACCTTCATAGATGGTTTCTTGGGAACCAATTCCCAAGTCTGATTTTCTTGTAGGGCTTCTATTTCTTCTTCCACGGCATCTCTCCATTCTGGTTTCTTCTTGGCCTTTTCATATGTTGATGTTTCTTCTGAGTTTGTATTGTGAGCAATATACATGGAATGCTTAGTGACCAAGGAGGTGTCTTAACCATACCTTTCTTGCTTCCTTTTCTCTCAAGTAGATCTCCTTATAGTTTGTTGAGATGATTTTGCCACATCTCTCATTTCTTGCAGTTTGGCTTTGCCTTTAGAGTTCGAAGAGTTGATTTCCCTTCTTGGAGTCTTCTGAACTTCTTCAAAATCACTTGATTCTTCATGTGTATGCTCATTCCTCTTTGATAATGTTGGAAATTCTTCCTCTAGGTCATAGGGAAGCTTTATTTTCTTACAATCATCTTCAAACCAAGATTTTTTTTCATCAAACACAACATCTCCAGTAATAATGAAACCTTTATTACTTGGATTATATAGCCTAAAACCTTTCTTATTAAGTTCATGGCCAATAAATATGCATTTCTCTGCCTTAGGATCCAATTTGCCTATGATTTGTGAAGGTATGTGTTCATATACTATGCACCCAAAGATCCTACAATGATCAAGACTAGGTCTTCTTCCATTCCATGCTTCATATGATGTCATCCCATCCAAAGCTTTTGATGGGAGCCTATTGATTAGATAGGTAGCTATGGACACAAACTCTCACCATAGGTAATTGGGCAACTTCTTCTTATTAAGCATTGAACTTGCAACCTCCACTATGGTTCTATTCCTCCTTTCTGCCACTCAATTTTGCTCTAGAGTATACCTACTGTAATCTCTCTTTAGATTCATCTCTCATGGAGATAAGATTCAAATTCATGGGAAAAATATTCTCCCCCTCCATATGACCTTAGCCTCTCCAAAATCTTTCACTATTAGAATCAGGGGGCTGTAGTGGGAGGACCTCAATGATCAAGGAAGATAGAGGTTCACGATACTTCTCAGGACATCACCTATCCCAGTACTATTCCCCTCAAAGCTTCCTTAATCATGGAAATCCTTTGCCACTAAGCTACACTCTTGTGGTGTTTGAAGAAGGGGAAAGACTAAGGTTAACATCACCTTGAGCATGTTTTGGTCTCTCAAAGGTTCATTCTTTGCTTTCAAAGCCTAATTTTGAAGCATTATTGGGGTGATTTTTGGAGCCTATTTTGTGCATAGGTCTCCTCACACAGTTTTAAGAACATCAATAAAAGTGTTCTTTGTACTTCTATGAAAATAAGTATTCACCTTTAGGGCCATGTTTTTTTGCCACACTCATAAAATGACAGGTTTCTCGAAAAGTTTTCAGTTGTGGTGGGAGCAGCCACTGCAAATTTATGCAGATTTTTAAACCTAAAGAACGCAGTTGACACACACTTGCATGTGTTGTTGGCTAGTTTTTGGGATATGTATTCAACCTTTTTCAGTGTCATTTTATTGCGTATATTTAGCACATATACACTATGTACGCTTTTGTGGATACCGCTTATGTACGTCCATGTGGTCAATGATATAACGGTTATGTTTTTTGCATAAAGCCTTTTACGTTTGATAAAGAGGGTCGTGGCAAGGTTTCTTAACTGGGAGACACCCAAATGTTGGGGTCTCTTCAGTGATGTAACTTACCCAGCCTCGCCATAGAGATGTATGATAGTTGTTCATAGGTGCTCGATAAGGCTTCTTTCAGGTAACTGATTATATGCAATGGCATCAGTGATTCACTATGCAGGTAAACATGTTAGTACTTGCAGCTTTATGAGATTTTGACACTAGTCATATGCTCATTTTGCAGAGGATACTCTGGAAAAACTTTTCCAATTTTTTTGGTTTTGTCGACTATATAGTGGTTGACTTACTCCTTGATACACTTATCGGTGTGAGCACATTTATTCTCACATAATCCTTTTGGTTGGTCATTGTTGTTCATTAATTCATTTTTCTGGGATTGTTGAATTCTCTCCCAGAATCTAACACTTGGTCATCCTTCTTTGAGCCTTAGAGGTGTTTGGACTCTTCTAGCTCCATTATCATTCTATTCAGTTGTCTACCATCATGACATCAGAGGCCTCCACACATGTAGTGGATCAGGGTCTAGTGCCAATGTTCCAAGGAGGAGCTTTAACTTGCAGGGCAAAGACCATTTTGAAATTTGAAAATTTGATGGCACAAACTTTGCGTTATGGAAGAATCAGATTAAAGATGTCCTGATTCAAAGGAGGCAATGGAAGCTAGTAAATGGAATCTCAAAGAAGCTTGTTGACATGGATGAAGATGATTGGGATGAGTTAGATGAAATGGCAAGGTCTACCATTCAATTGCACCTCGCAGATAATGTTTACTTTATAGTATTATACCATGAAAGTGCAGAGGAGCTTTGGAAGAAGTTATGCAATACATATGAAAAAGAGACGGCATCAAATAAAGTGTATCTGATGAGAAAGTTATATGACCTTCACATGAAGGACACATAAAGTGTTGCTTCTCATCTAAATGAGTTTGATGCTATATTCTCCCAGTTATAGGCTCAAAAAATGGATATGGATAATGAAATGAAAGCAGTCTTGTTGTTATGCACCTTTCCATCATCATGGGATACATTTCACATAGCTATTAGCAATGGTGCACCTGGTGGTAAACTCATCTATGATGACATATGTGGAGCACTCTTGAGTGAGGAGATTTGTAGAAAATCTATGGTTGGCACTTAGAGAGGAGATGCATATAATGTTCATGATTCTTACCAAGGAAAGAATCAACGACATGGCAAGAGCAAGAACAAGGAAAAGAATGGTCAATGGAAGAAGTAAATCGAGGAAGAGGGATATCGAATGGCCTTATTGTCATAAGAAATGACACATGAAGAAAGATTGTTACTCATTAAAGAATGCTAAAGGTAAAACAAAGAATGTTGATGTGCATGTTAAACAACTATCTACACCATCTACTTTGACTGTAAAGATTGAAGAAATTAATGCTATTTTTGATGATGCTGATGTGTTTACACTTGATAGTACTCTACCATTTTGAGGCTCTTATGGCTGATTCTCTTTCCCACGTGTGGCTGCTAGATTATGGTGCTTCTTTCCATGTGACACCACACAAAGAATGGTTCTATAATTTTGTAGCAAAGTCTTTTGGTATTGTGAGACTTGTTGACTCTTACCAATGTGATGTTGTGGGGATTGGAGATGTGGTTGTGCTATTCATTGATGGTTCAAAATTTGCTATGCATAATGTATGCCATGTACCTCAGTTATTGGCTCATTTTTATCCTTTATTTGTATCACAAAAAGAACACTTGTTAGTTGTTATTGAACAACCTATGTCTTTTATTTTCCATGGCCATTTGGGCCATATATCTCATAGTGGAATGGAAAATCTTTCTTGTTATGGCTACTTAATTGTGTTATCTTTCTCTGATTTTTCATTTTGTGAGCATTATCAATATTGAAAGCAAACAAAAAATGTACATAGAATGCACATTGACTCTTCAATTCAGTCTTTAGATCTCGTTCATAGAAATGTGTGTGGTCCTATGCCCACAAGGTCATTAGGTGGTTCTCTTTAATTTGTCACTTTCATAGATGATGCTACTAGAAAAGTTTGGGTATATACTATCAAATTGAAGGATGAGGTATTCCCTACTTTCAGAAAATGGCTTGCTTCAGTTCAGACTAAAAAAGGAACTAAGCTCAAAGCTTTACATTCAGATAATGGGGGTGAGTATACCTCACATGAATTCATCCTTTTCTGCAAGTCTAGAGGAATTCATAGAGAGTTTACAACTCCTTATACCCCAATACAGAATGGTGTAGCTGAAAGGATGAATAGAACTATTGAAAGGATAGAGTAGCCTCTATGCTGCATCATGCAAACCTTTCACAAGGTTGTTGGGCAAAAGCAGTATTGACTGTAGTTCATGTGATTAGCCTTTCACCTAGTATTGCCAAAGGACTGAAAGTGGCACAAGAATTATGGAGAGGGAAGCCACCATATTATGATCGTCTTTAAGTTTTTGGGTGTGAAGCTTATGTTCATATACCCAAGAATCTTAGACAAAAGTTGGACCATAAGTCAAAGAAATGCATTTTTCTTGGATATGGTCGAGAAGGAAAATTTGGATATCACTTATGGGATCCTGAAACACGATCACTGATCAGAAGTAGTGATGTCATTTTCAATGATTATAAGATGCATAAACAGCCCATTAAGGAGGTTGAAGTGAGAAGAGTGGTGTTTGAGGATACTAGTCCTCCCATTAGCATGCATAAAAATGCTGCTCATAAGGACGTTCATGCTACTCATAAGGACGTTCAAGAGAAGGTCTAATAATATCAGTCAGTAAAAGTTCCTGTTCAGCAACCAGTGAGATGCTCTGCACATGTCTCACATCCAACCGATAGATATATTCCAGGTTTAGATTTTGTTATGCTAACAGATGCAGGCGACCCTTCTTGCTATAAAGAGGCTATGCAAATAGAGGATCATGTCAAGTGGGAGCATGCCATGAAGAGTGAGTTGGATTCTATTCACAAGAATGGTACTTGGGATTTAATACCTTTACCAAAGGGAAGGAAAGCTTTTCCATGTAAATGGGTATATAAGCTAAAATTCACATCAGATAGTGCTTCTCCAAAGTATAAAGCACGACTTGTTGCAAAGGGTTTTAAGAAACAACGTGGTGTTGATCTCGAGGAAATCTCTCTCCAATGGTGAAGATGACTACCCTACGCATGTTGCTTGGATTCATTGCAACGGAGTACTTAGAGCTAGTCCAAATGGATGTGAAAACTGCTTTCTTCCATGGAGATCTTATAGATGATATCTATATGGAACAACTAGAGGGTTATGTAGTTCCTGGCAAGGAAATTCTAGTTTGTAAGCTCAAGAAGAGCTTACATGGACTTAAATAGTTCCCTAGACAATGGTACCAAAAGTTTGATGCTTTTGTGAAGTCTCAAGGCTATTCTCAAAGCAATGAGCATCATTGTCTCTACACAAAGAGATGCTCAGATGGAAGCTTGATATGTTTAATACTTTATGTCATTGATATGTTGATTGTTGGGAAGTCCTCTTATGATTTGTCAATTCTCAAAAAGAAGTTGAGTCAGACATTTGATATGAAGGATTTGGGGGATGCTAAACATATTCTTGGCATGTGCATTACTTGTGATAGGAGTAAAAGACTCATATACTCATCTCAAAGTGAGTACATAGCCAAAGTACTTCATAGGTTCAATATGCAGGGTGGAAATTCATTGATTACACCTTTACCCACATATGTGAAATTGAGCAAGGATGATTGCCCCAAATCAGATGAGGAAAATGAATTCATGACCAAAATTCTCTATCACTCTGTTGTTGGTAGTCTCATGTATGTTATAATAGCTACGAGACTAGACATTGCATTTGCAGTGGGAGTTAGTGAGAAGATACATGTCTAATCTTGGTCAGAAACGTTGCAGACTCGTCAAGATGATTTTGAGATATCTGAGTCACACTAAGGAAAAGTGTCTATGCTTAGGTGGAGAGAAGCATCCATTATTGGTTACACATATTTTGACTATGCTGGTTGTGTAGACAATCATAAGTGTAGATCAGGGTACATCTTTCATTTTATTGGAGGTGCTATCTCTTAGAGATCTCATCTTCAAGAATGTACAGTTGTTTCCACCATAGAAGTTGAGTATGTTGCAACAAGTGAGGCATGTAAGGAAGCATTGTGGCTTTCTCGTCTTGCTTGTGATATGGGTTTTACCTCAGCATGTACCTCGTTTGCTCAATGATAGTTAGAGTGCCATTGCTTTGGCTAAGAATCTGGTCTATCATGCAAAGACCAAACACATTGAGGTGAAGTATCACTTCATTAGAGATTGCTTAGCCACTCAGCGCATTATTCTTGAGAAGGTTCACACTCGAGATAATGGAGCAGATGCTTTGACTAAAACTCTACCACATGATAGCTTTCAACATTGTTGTTACTTGATGGGGGTTACTTGATTGATGATCTTATGCAGTCACTTGTGTACTGTGTAACATGCCCATTAGGTGTGAGGTATAGTTTGTATACTTACACTCAGGTATTCTTTATCATTCTTTATTTTTCTCCCATACTTACTTTGGCCATATTGTCTTTTAGTGGAAGATTGTTATCGTTAGTGTCCATGCGAAAGGCCAAATGGCCACCAAACACTTCTTTGTATATGTTCTTTAATAAAACATATAGTGGCTTGGTCAGCCATAGATTGTAAGTGTTATCGGCCGCCGCATTGGAATTGTATAACTAAAATCTTGTTTCACACGTGCGAAAGGTTGTTACGCAGACACTTTGTAATCTTTTATATAAAAGCAATGAAAAGAGATGCTCAGTGACGTTCGAGAGATCACCAGACTGTCTGTCTAGGTGATTTGTCTGTGGCGTTACTGTGTGTCGAGTTGGTTAATTTAGAGTATCTTGTCTAAATTCTGAGTATTCTGTGTGTATTTGTGTCTCGTCTTGTCTGTTATCTATTGGTATCCATTACGGGTGTGAGTATAATCTACATCCAGTAGTTAATTCGGTCTGTTTTCTGAAGTGAATCGTCTACGAATCCATATTGCGATTGTTGTGTTAAGTTCGCATATTGCGGTAGTACTCGTTCTTGGAATGTTCTGCCAGTTGTTTGGTGAAGTCTGTGTAACTGTGGTAGTGTTTCTAACACTGTGCGGGATCGTGTTGTCTTCAGCATTGAGATCTGTCATCCTACGGTAAAGGTTAAGCTACAGTAGGATTTCTTGGGTTGCGTACTGAACCTTCAGTACGGTGTATCTGAAACACTTGAATTCTCTGTGTCTTCGGACATTGGTCGGATTGTGGTACCCATTCGGTAAAGGTTGAACGATTACTCTTGTCTCTGGTATTTTCATTAAACGCTATATTGCTGTGTGTAAGTGGTTAGTTTGGGAGCTAAGTATAGGGCCTCTGTCTAACAGACCCCTTCCACTCCCAAGAACCCAAATAACGTTTAAACGCACTTCTGACAGTTAGATTGTAAGTTTGACTGCATTTGTAACACCTAAGAAGTTTGTGTTCGTCCTCCCTGTGTACTACATTTTTCTGCGTATTCTACTGCCTCTGTGCAGAGTATCATGTGCAATGCTTGGACCTCGGTTTTCTACTCCAAGGATATCATCATGGAGCTCTTGAAAAGAAGAGCGCATTGTAGTGCATCGGCATTGAAATACTTTAGGAAAATTTATCCTTCAGAACTCTAATAGGTTGGTAACTTCAAACCCATCAAAATCACTATGTATTTGGTCAAATATAAACCCTAACAACCCTTGAGATTCCAACCTCTAAACCTTGGAAACCCCAAATTTCTTAACCATAGGCAATTAACCTTAAAACTAACCCTAGATTCTAACTTCAAAATCCTATAAAGACCTAGCCTTAAACCATTGAAAACCTAACTTACTCTAGGAATCTGAATTTCTAACCATAGAAACCTAAGTAATTAAACCCTAATGTATATTTTATCTTAAGAAAGAATGATTGGTAGACATTATCATTGAGAAACCCTTGTTCAAAACCCTAGAAATCCAAATTTTACCCTAAGACCCTTATTCACTAAATGAAAAGATGTAAACTAATAGAGATAAACCATAATCTAAAAATTAAAAGAAAGGAAAAGAAGAAAAAAAAGAAATAAGAAATAAAAAGGGAAAAATAAAAATGATAAAATTCAAAATAGAAAAGAAAGAACTCAAAATAGAATAGATGAAAAGGAAGGTTCTAAAGTCTAGAAAAGAAGAAAAAGAAGAAACTTAAATTAGAAAGGAAAGAAAAGAAGAATCTAGTTTTTCTAGAGGGGAAACTTTGAGGAGTCCCATAATACAACCTTGACCTTCATTAGGTTTTTCCCATGATTTTCTTTCAAAAATTGAAGTAAAGAAAAGTGGTCCTGCCTATAGCAATTGCATGGAGCCTCTACCTATCGCAGAGTTTGATCATTGGAGCTTCTACTTGTCGCAAAAATTTGGTTATTGAAGAACTCTGTCAGTCGGAGAGCTTGATCACTAGAGACCCCACATATTTTCAATTACTAGTGTTGTATTATCCAACATCACTTGGATAGTGACATTCAGTTTGTATCGAGATTATCTAATCAATCTCTTCATGATCAGCTATGATGTATTAGGCCATTAGCAAAACATTTTCATTCATTGTATACATATGATTTAGCTCTTATATGTGAAAGTGTCAATGTGTATGGCATTTTGGGTTTATGTTTCTACTTCCATCTCACGACCACATGACTATCCGATGATCACATACTCCCATGATAGTGTGCTAGTGTTCTGCTACCTTGTGAAGCACAGACGATGGGCCTGTCATCAAAATATTTTTGGGAAGGCACCCAATGTGCAAATGCTGCTCGCCGAATGGGGCAACACCCCAGAACCTGATCCAACCCTCACTCATCATAGAAATTGGATATTGAAGACCTCTACCCATCCTAGAGTTTGATCACTAGAGACCCCACATCTTTTCAATTACTAGTGTCGTATTATCCAATGTCACTTGGATAGTGATGTTCACTTTGTATCTCGATTGTATTATCACTTCATATGCATTATCACTAGGGAACATGGAAGCCCAAGTAGACTTAGAAAGCTTATTATCTTGATTGAACATAAAATTCCCTTCCTTTAGAGGATTATCACATGAAGATCCTAACGAGCATGTCAAGAAGTTTTTAGCCTTATGTAAGACAAGGGGGATAATGGGGAGGGAAGATGCTTTTTTCATACAATTCTTAGCAACATTGTAAGGCTTAGAAGATTAATGTTTTAGCTAATTTGCAAAAAACCAATTTGCTACTTGGGACTCAATGAAGGATGCCTTTAAAGCACAATTCCAATAACGAAATGCAACATAAAACATTATCAAAGAATTTGAGGGCTTACGATTGAGTGTTGGGAAGACATGTCTTGAATTTATCACCAGATCCAAAGCACTTATGGCCAAACTATTGTTGGAGTTTGGCATCTGCAAAAGCACACGAACAACACAAGGAAGAAGCAGAATCTTGGAGCACAACACAACATAGAATGAATTACCAAGTGACTGTACAAAGATAAGCCATCAGTTAGGATTATAGATGTATATACAAGTTGGGGCCTCCCTAAGTGTGTTCACACACATCACTATCAAAATAAATCAACAAATCCCCCATGGAAGTGATGTGATGAACAAGGAGATGACACTTATGTATAAGGAAGTGTCAAGCTATGTGGATAGAGACACAAATAGAAGTAAGCCCAAACCTTTGCAAAACACTCCAAACTTCTCCCTAGGCAGAGTCTTTGTGAAAAGGTCTACAACACTATCTTGTGTGGGCACATAAGTCAAAATGATATCTCAAACAAAGAACATCTCCCTGTTGATATATTTTGATAGAGATGTGTATGAATACACTTAGGACTGCTAGGGCACTTTTCTCTCTTTAGGAGGTTTTTTTCACTTGGCTTGTATACACACCTATAACCCATATGGATTACTTATCTTCCTTGTGTTGTTTATGTGCTTTTGTAGACCTCAAACTCCAAGAATTGGTGTCAAACAAGGTCATCACTTCATCCAGGTAGTCATCAACACTCCTTTGGTCACGACCTTTGAGCGCACTATCATAGTTCCTATGCAGGCAAATTTGTCCTTTTGTGCCAAACCTAGATACAGGTTTCAGCTTGCCAGTAAAAGTGCCTCAAAGTCTGCTACACATTTAGTAGAGTTTGACAGGGTAGTTTTGTTCAACTTTTCGAGATACAAAAATTTTCTATATCAAGGTATTTTAGTTAGTCCCGATGGATGAAAGCAATGATGTATTCTGTATGTTGGTTGTTGACGATAAATTGAATGGTACCAATTACCCATTATGGGCATATATGATGCATCATGTATTAATAGCAAAAGGATTTTGGAACATTGCGCAAGGTGTTGAAAAACATCCTACTGCACATGCAAATATAGGTATTAAACGTGATGTAGATGGCATTGAAGATGGCAATCATCAAATTCCTATTCATGATGTGGTTCTTATCGCACTTACTGTAGAGCAACTTTGTTGGGATGGCATAGATGCCAAGGCACATGCATTGATAGCTTTGTCTCTCAAACATTCCATTATCCCTCACATTTCGCTCTTGCAAAAGAACAAAGAATACTTGGGATACACTTACCACTTTATAGCACGCAAGAAATGATGCTTGTGTTGCTTACCTCTAAAAAGACTTGGAGAGTGAGCACATGAATGAAGGAGATTCAGTGGACAAATTTTTGATAGAGATCAAAGATTTGGGGCAATTTATTTTTGCCGATGAAGTTTTACAAGATAGTTTTGTGTAGACTGTTCTTAATGGCCTTCCAGATTCATAGCAAAGTTTTGCTTCTACTCTTTGATTGATGACAAAAGGCAATCAAAATGCCTTAAAATTTGAGAAATTAGTCTCTATTTTTGTGAGCAAAAGCTAAAAATAAGGCTTATGAATGATGTGTGTGCAACTCTCCTTCCATCCTTTTATATCCTCTTGTATTCTAAAAATAGCAGTGATCTGGAATGGTCTAGTGATGCGAAGCAGTCATCATGCAACACTCATTCCCATTACTACTGAATACCTTAGGATATCCCCTGGGCTTGGGACCTTGGATATGGCTGGCCCTTGTCCCACATACACATGGAATGGTCTCTGTAGACCAATGTCTGAGACTCTCTCCCCTTCTAAAGATCATTGTCCTCAATGATCAATGAGGGAAAGTACTTGTGAACCAGAGCTTCTAATTCCCAAGTACAGTTAGTAAACAATAATCCTCTCCAGGCTATTAGATACTCCTCGATGACATGGTTTCTCAACCGCGTATGTCTCTGATCTAGTATCCTATCTAGAATGATCTATGCTATCACTATCCTGCAAAGAAATAATACCCTCTATTAGATTATCCTCCCTAGAAATATACTTTCTAAGTTTACTGACATGAAACATTGGATGGACTCTACAATCTAGAGGAAGCTCTAATCGGTATCCAACATCACTAAAACTCTTTACTATCTTCCAAGGTCCACAAAACGTTGGTGAAAGCTTACTACACTTCCTTGTGGATAGTGAAGTAGATCTAGTTGGTACCTGAAGAAAGACTTTGTCTCCTTCCTCAAAGGATCAAGGGGATCTCTTCCTGTCAGCATACCCTTTTGCCCTATCAGTGACTTGCTGCATCTTGGCTTTAGCTATTTCTAAGTTTTCTTGGAGGTTCACTAAGAACTCCGAAGCACTATGACATTTCTTTGGCATTCTTATGGTACTGGGAGCATTGGGATTCATGCCATACCTCATCTCAAAAGGAGACATTCTTGTCACCTTATGCGGTCTGTTATTATAAGAAAACTCTAGTAGTGGCAGATAGCTATCCCAATCTATCTGTCTCTCAGACACATATGCTCTCAACATGTCCTGGAGAATCTGGTTGACCCTCTCGATTTGACCATCTATCTGAGGATGATCACCACTACTCATTTTCAATGATGACACTTTGAGTTTGTCAAACACAAATTTCTAGAAGTGTCCTGTGAATCTCACATCCCTATCTGAAACTATGGATGTCGGTTACCCATGCAATTCGAAGACATGCTGGATAAACAACTCTACTACCTATGGAGCTTCTATCATCTCCTACATAGGTATGAAATGAGCCATCTTGCTCAATCTATCTACCACAACTAGGATAGGATCCCACTTCCTTTGGGTCTGCAGTAACCAGACTATGAAGTCCATGGATACACTATCCTAGTTATGATCTCAAATCTTTAAAGGATGCAAAAGACCTGGTGTCTTTACCCTTTTGGCCTTGTTGACTTGACACATAAAGCATTGTTGAACATAAATGTGGACATCTCTGGCTAATCTGGCCACCAAAATTTTCTTCTAACAAGTTGTATTGTCTTGTGAACACTAGGATGCCCTGCACAGGGAACATCATGGTTATCATGCATGACTTTTCTTCTTAAATCCTAGTAATCTAGTATGTAAATCTTTCCTTTCTATTTGACTATTCCATTCTCCTTTGAGAAATTGGAATACGAACTAGAATTGTTTGCTTTGTTAGGGGAAGCAATAGCTGGAACTGCCTTGTCTCCTATAATGGAGTCATCACTGATGGCTCTAATAATCTATAATAAATGTGGATCTTCCACTTGTGCTTCCTTTAGCTCTTGAAGCAGTGAGGTTTCTAGAATTGTAAAGCCCATTTGATACATTATCCGTGATAATGCATCAACTACTATATTCTCTTTGCCTCTTCTGAATAGGATTTCCATGTGAAACTCCTGCATGAGCTCAGCCCAATGAGCCTGTCTGCCTTGAAGATCTCATTGACTTCAAAAGTACTTGAGTGTATGGTGATCTGTACATACCTTAAAGTCTGCACCATAAAGATAGTGTCTCCATACTTTAAGTGCATGCACCAATGCATAAAAATCTTGTTCATGCACTAGCCATTGCATTGTGCACTACTCAATTTCTTGCTTTCAAAAGCTATTGGCCTGTCATCTTGGCTCAAAGTTGCCCCTATGACTATGCCACTAGCATCTATCTCTAAGTCAAAGGGTTTCTGTGGATCTACCACTTTGAGTATAGGCGCCTCTAAAATAGCTTGTTTTAGAGTGTCAAAACTCTCTTGCTGTTCTTGTTTCCATGCAACTGGAACTTTGCCTTGAAGCAAGTTTGTCATAGGCACTAATATCGATGAATAGGAAGAGATGAATTTCCCATAGAAACTGGAAAGTCTTAGAAATGATTGTAAGTACCCCTCATCCTGAGGAGTAGGCCAAGATAGAATAACTGAGACCTTCTTGGGATCCATCTAAACCCCATCTATCGATAACACATGCCCTAAATACTCTATCCTCAGAAGAAACAACTGAGTCTTCTCTGGATTTACATACAACTGATTCTCTTTTAAAACATACAATAATAATTTTAGATGACTCTCATGCTCATGCACAGTCCACTATACACTAACAAATCATCAACAAGATCTACAACACACTTTCCAATGAACAATCTCTAAATATCATTCACTAATGTCATAAATGTAGCTAGTGCATTAGTCAAACCAAATGGCACCCAAAATGGGTCCTGAAAGTTGTCTTATGTACATCATGATCTTTTACCCTAATCTGATGGTAGTCGCTCTTTAAATCTATTTTGCTAAATACAATGGCTCCATTAGAGCCTCTAAAAGATCATCTATCTTGGGCATGGGATATTTGTGTCTAATAGTAACCTTATTGAGTGCTCGATAGTCAACACACATCCTATATCTGTCTTTCTTCTTCACAAGAAGAATTGGTGTTGCAAAGGGCAAATAACTGGGTCTAATCAGTACTTTCTATAGGTACTCGTCCACAACCTTGCGGACTTCATTCTCCCCCTGCAAACTCATTCAAAATGGTGGTCGTGCGGTCGAACTTTCTCCTGGTACCAATTCAATTCTATGCTCTATGTTCTTGCAAGGAGGCAAACATGAAGGTAATTCTTTCAAGAATAACTCTTAGAATTTTGCTCTTACTTTCTATGAAAGTGGTTTAGCGTTCCAACTAGATTTTCCATGACTACATGAATCCATCACAATACATGAAGAATACACAAAATAAAGAAAATAAATATACTTACAATCAATCTTGAGAAACTTGGAAGCAGTTACAAATTGCATGTCTTGGGGATATGGCTCTCCACAGATCAGTAGTTGCCTCCCCTCATGCTCAAACTGGTACACATGCAACACAAAGTCAATGACTGGTCGTTTCCTAGCATGCCACTTCTTACTTAGGACTACGTAGAAATGTGTCAGTCTAGCTATCTCGAAATCTAGTCTATCCTCATAGGACTAGATCTGAATGGGCAAATCAACAACTCGTTGATCCCATGTCTCGGCTCCCTTCCTGTCGGCTAACTCTACTGTGTAGGGATACTCTAACTGCACATTCTCTAGAAGTAACCTCTTGACTAGTTGGGAACTAATCACATTATGTGTTGACCTAGTGTCAAAGAGTACCTTGACAAGTTTTCATGCCATGACTCCCCTCATGGCAATGAGTTCGATATCTGGAAACTAATATCCTTTTTGTGCCATTGGTGAAAGCATAGCATTCAGCACAGTGGAGAACTTCTTCATGACCATCATGGCCACTATGGGAGATGATATTAGGGATCGAGAAACTCCAAAGTCCTCATCTCCATCACTCCTTGCCTGAGTGGGATTAATAACTATGGTGGGTACTATTTTCTTTTTCTTAGGATAGTCCTTGAACATGTGCTTCCCTAGACACCCATAGCATAACCCCTCTTTCATTGCCTTCTATTTCTATTGAGGGGTAATAATAGGGCTATTATATGCCCTCTTCACCAGAATAGACACTTTCCTCTTACCTCCTAAAATTGTCTTGATCATATGCACTTGCTTAGCCTCTCTAAAAGGTTGTGCACTAATCGAACAAGGAGTAGATGTGTGGAAGGGTTGGCTTACCTTAGTCCATGAGGACCTCTGACCCTGGGAACATGTGCCCCTATGACCATACTCATATACTAAAGCCATTTTCATGGCCTATGCCAAGGACTGGCATCTCTCCTTCCTCACCAAAGGTCTAATGGCTTCTCTCAATCGTCGCATCCCACTATTGACAATATCGATCATGATTGCTACTGCTCATTGCGAAACATCTCCCACTCTTTAGCATCTATCCATACAAGCTTCGGTAAGCCTCCTCTGAAAGCATTGTGAGCCTCTGATCATCGATTGGATATCACCTCACATGTCATGTGCTGAATCTACTCTCAACTGACAAGAGGGTGCCCAAGTGCTAGATGATACTCGCAACAAATTGCCTTTGTGATGTAATTTTTGCAATCCCTTTCCTATTCATCCTATTTGACCATGATAGAGTGTCCAAAATGTATTGTGCATAGCTATTGTATGCATTGATGCATGGTCATGAGCACCCCAAGGTGTATGTGTGGTGTACCTGCATCTGAGGTACTCTATCTATGAGTAGTTGTTGGTTGCACAACGTCCATCGCACCACCTCCACAATGTCTACCTCATCCTCTAGACCCACCCATAGATCCACCTTGAAACCTCCTCCTCCAGAATGTGACCTAGATAGATGAGATGGGCAAGTGTTGGATCATGTTGTGGTGTCAAGTGCTGGCACATACATTGACTGTTGGAGCCACTAGGGAATGGCTGAGAAGATGGTCATGGTGGAGTCATAAAGCTAGGAGTGCCACTGACGAAAGTAGTCCCCCCCAAAGGGAGTGCTATCGACGAGAGTAGTCCGACCAAAGGGAGTGCATCCAACAAGAGTAGTTCCATCAAAGGAGTGCCATCAATGGGAGTACTCTTGCAAGAGATCTAGTATTGTGATACGTTGGCCTGATAAGCAGGAGGTGCCTGAGATATGAACTCTAAAAATTGCTCCTCTATCATGGAATGTGGAGTGAACGGTGGACTATCTCCCATCGTGCTCTGCAACAAAAAACTCAAATAATTAGCATATGATAATAATGATAATACAAAAAAATAGTAGTCTACAAAAAAAAATGTAGCAAATAAGTAAACACACATAAGTATGTACAAGTGCTTGCTTCATAAGTCCTCTATTTTAGCATCCTCTTAGAGATTTGATGCGTAGAGTATAACTATCTCTACATTGGTGACTTCTAGATCTTTTGGTATGGCCGCCCCTTCTTCATCATTGTCCTTGTACAACATATTGTCCATTACCTCCTTGTGTACCTCGCCTTCTTCAAAGACCTCTTCTTTTGGGACAATGATATCTTCCTCCTCTACTACCACATGCATGTTAGAGTCCACTGTAGATGGAATTTCTTCTACGTCTATGTCCTCACAAACTTTTCTAATATGTGGAGAGACTTGTAAAACAGATAGCCACTGTGGTTCTTTCAAATATGGTATAAAGACAATCTTCTCACAGTGTTCAAGAAGTACAAATGTGTCTCTTATATCTCTCCATAGCTTCGTGGAGTCTGCTTGAAGCAAACCACTCTTATCGTGCCTCACTATTGCATTTCTTCTAGTGGTGACTACTTTGAACCATTTCACATCAAACAAAAAGTAGGAAATCCTCCTAAACAATATCTTCAAGATATCTTGGATCACTCCACAATACTTGAGTTGGCCTTCTTGAGCATTGTTGTCTCCTTCACTGGCTCTACTTTTTTGGAGAAAGTTCACCATCATCCCACTATCAAAAGTAGACCTATTTTTGTCAATGCATGTGATCTGAAAGTTTCGTCCATGAGACCCTAGTGCAAGTATTTGTAATAATCCCAATCACACCCTTTTGGAAGTTCCTCCTCTTCTTCAAAGATATCCTCACCTACTGAGTTTGCTTATGAAATGGTTGTATCTAGCCATTTGCTTGTTAGAAAGGCTAGAAGAGGTCGAAGATTTTTTTGGAAGAGGCTAAGAGCGAGTGGAGTGATTCTTTTGAAACTGGGCTCTTTCATTTGCATTTGCCTCTTTAGCAAGCTCATACCTCTCTAGTCACTTCTGCATGGGCTCCGAGTTAATGATGCAAAACTTCATTACCTTCTCTCTGAAAACTCCATCCATTTTTCTTTCACTCCCTTTACCTTGGAGCTCATCACCTAAGAGATGAACATCTTCATTATCATTCCATAAGCGAGGCATTTTTGTGTCCCATATGCATAGAAACTCTTATATGAATACCAATGACTCCTGTACGAGCCAGCCCTCTACCATTTTTCCCTCTAGGCGTGCTCTCTGATGAACGAACCCTTTTAATGTCTTCATGAACTCCTCTAAGAAGAACATCCATTGAATATGAACAATTTCTTCTATTGCAACTTCATCAACCACATGAACTGGTAAATGAAGCTAAATTTTGAGAATACTTATGGGAAAATATTTCTCAACCATATAGACAACCTCTATAGCATTGAGTTTGGCACTATCTATGCTATGTCTCCTTATCTCTTTAGATGAGATCCATCATACCAAGGAACTGATTTTATAAATGGTTGTTTGCACACATCCCTCAAAAGACAATTTTTCACAGCTACAAGGAGCACAAAATACAAAAACTTGTGTCAATCATAAGACTTGAGCCCTTTGAGAGTTTTGTATGAAGGCAATCTTTAGACACCTCATGTACCCACTAGGTGTTCGAAACTTTGAAATCACCTTCTTCACTTCTTACTCTTCCATCCTGTAGAGCACCCAAGCAGCTCTTGGTAGCAACACTATTTCGTTAGTCTTGGTAATTGCCTAAAAATATTGCATACGACTTTGCTCTTCCAAGTCCTCCCTTTGTGCTTTGATTTCCTTCTTTCAGATCGATGTCTTCCAGAGCATCTCTCCCACATTCTTGAAAATATGCATTGGGTCCACCAAATGATTGATCAATAACGCACTCCAATAAGGGAGATCATGAAAGATCGATAGCTATTTCATGCTAGTGAGTGGTGTTCTTGCATCCCACAATTGCTTCCAATTGCTTGCTTTCATTTGTCATTGTGCTTGTCAGCCAATTTTTCCTTCATGTAACGCATTTCCATCAACAAGATATCTATGATATCCTTTGTAGATAGGTTTTCGAAGTGCTTTGGAGTAGCATGCTTTGAGTCATAGTCTGCATAGGGAATAAGCATTGTAACTCGAAATCAATAAACCTAAACATTCACCATAACTAGGCTAGTCATGCATCATCCTCATAAGTATGTCGTGCACTCGCATGCCCCATATTGTTAGAGGTTGACACATGTTGTGTACACTAATCCCATCCCGTAAAGTGTGAAGCTCTTTCACAAGTGGTTCAAGGTATACATCCATGACCTTATACTTTCTTACACAATCAGAGTTAACAATAAATAACCCTTTTTTGTGGCCAGCCATGGTGGGATGTTATAGTTGAAGCATATAGGCCATATGCTCCATGAGGAGCTTCATAAACCAAATGGATTTATGCCATCCATATCTAGGCCTAGATGTATATTCTGAGCCTCTCTAGCAAACTCTAGCCACTTACTATCTATGTGTTTCCAAGCATCAGAATCACGAGGCACTGACATTACACCATCTGTAGATCTTGTCTTTACATGCCATGCCATTAACTGAGCTATGAATTTGCATATGAACATGCTCTTAATTGTTGGGATGATAGGAAGATGACGAAGAGCCTTTGCAGGGATTGCTTCACTCACAAGATCTTCTGTAAACCTTTTCTCTACACACTTTGGATATAGGTGGAGGTGCTCATACTCATTGTGAAAGAGAATGCAATCACTCGGACAAGCATGAATGTTGTTGTAGTCCATAACCACTGACCATAAAAGATTCTTTGCATCTTCACGTGATAGAGGCATGTCATTACCATGTGGCAAAAACTGATCTTTCAAAAGCCTACAAAGGATAAGCAATTACAACAATATTAGTAAATAAACTTACTTTAATACAACAATGAAATTTTATTTCAAATCCACTTTTCTTGAACAATTCAGGGAGACTATTATATGGCCATCCATAAATGGATTGAAGATTTAGCATTGCAAACGACACACATAGTACATATATCTTTGCCCCATTATAGAGTGGTAAATGGGCTATTCTTTGCATGTTCTGATGTCCTTTGTTGGCTTCTGATTGTGGAAATTTTGTCATATCCATGGAACCCACGACATCATCTCCACCAACGTGATCTTCATCCATGTCACAAAACACTTCAAGCATTTCTTTCATGTGTTCATTCTCTCTCATGCTTCCAGTACCTTGTTCTTCTACCTCCCATTTTGTTTTCTTCTACCCATGAGAGGTAGATGGTGGAATGTCATGTGGGTCAGTGTGCTCATCAACGGAACCATGCGATCGGAAGCGTAGGTTTTGTAGTCGATCTGCATCAAAAGATCCATATTCTCAAACTTGTGCACTACAAATCCTTAATTTATGAAATATTTGATACTTGCACTAAGTGCAAATACATGCTATTCTCTCCTCCGGATCCAAAGATGCCATCTAACACCATGCAAAGATGTTAAGACATTTAATATGATACATTTCATTATATATACTAATTTTAATCCTAAAACCCTAATTTTTTTTATTTGATTACTAATACTAATTTTCTTCTTCAAACACTATTTTATTATATATTAAAATATGCATACTAATAATATATTAAATTATACATCCTAGAGCAAAAGTATTTATTTATTTAATTAAATATACTATTTCTTAATCCTAAAATCCTAATATTTTATACATTTGATTATACATAGTACTACAAATTCTAAAATTATAAATACTAATATTTATCATAGAATCTTAATTTTTTATATATCTAATTATATATATTAATTTTAATATTAAAACCCCAATTTCTTATATATTTAATCATACATAGTGTTACAAATTCCAAAACCCTAAAAAAATATATATTTAATTATATATGCTTATATTAATCCTAGAGCAAAAATATTTATTTATTTAATTAAATATATCATTTTTTAATCCTAAAAATATACTATTGTGTATATTTGATTATATATACTAACATTTTCTACTTAATTATATATAAGAGTATTTATTCTGAAATCCTTATATATATATATATATATATAAAACTTAAAAACCTAATTTTTATATACTTGATTATATAAATTTATTTTAATTCAAAAACCCTAGCTCTTTTCGTATTTAATTATGTATATTAATATGCTACGCTCCACAAATTTTAAAATCGTAAGAATCTATATATTTAGTTATATATACTTTTATTAATCCTCAAGTGAAAATTGTTTATTTAATTAAATATACTATTTTTTAATCTTAAAACCGTACTATTTTGTACATTTGATTATATATACTAAATTTTTCTACTTAATTATATATAATAATATTTATCTTGAAATCCTAATTTCTAATATATATTTACGTATATTAATTTTAAACATAAAACCCTATTTTTTATATATTTCATTATATATATTTATTTTAATTCAAAAATCCTATCTCTTTTCATATTTACTTATGTATACTAATATCTATCATAGAACCCTAGTTCTAATATCTAATTATTATACTTTATTTTAATCTTAAAACCATAATTTCTTATATATTTAATTATACATAGTGTTACAAATTCCAAAACCCTAAAAAGCTATATATTTAATTATATATACTTATATTAATCCTAAAGCAATAGTATACTATTTTTTAATCTTAAAACCGTACTAATTTGTAAATTTGATTATATATACTAATCGTTTCTACTTAATTATATATAATAATATTTATCCTAAAATCCTAATTTCTATATATACTTGATTATATATATTAATATTAAACATAAGACCCTATTTTTTATACGTTTAATTATATTTATTTATGTTGATTAAAAAACCCTAGCTTTTTATATTTAATTATGTATATACTAATATTTATCATAGAAATCTAGTTCTTTATATATATAATTATATATACTAATTTTAATCTTAAAAACTTAATTTATTATATATTTAATTATAAATAGCACTAAAAATTCCAAAACTCCAAAAATCTATATTTTTAATATACTAACATGTAAATTTATTTATTTAATTAAACATACAAATTTTTTATTTTAAAACTATACTATTTTGTACATTTGATTATATATACTAAATTGTTCTACTTAATTATATATAATAGTATTTATCATGAAATCTTAATTATAATATATATATATAAGATAAAATCATATTTGTTTTATATTTAATTATATATATTTATTTTAATTCAAAACCCGAGCTCTTTTTATACTTAATTATGTATACTAATATTTATCATAGAACCCTAGTTCTTTACATATCTAATTATATATATTAATTTTAATCTTATAATCCTAATTTCTTATATATTTAATTATAGGTAGTACTACAAATTCCAAAACCTCAAAAATATATATATTTAGTTATATATACTTATATTAATCATGGAGTAAAAATACTTATTTATTTAATTAAATATACAATTTTTTACTCTTAAAATGGTATAATTTTGTACATTTGATTATTATTGATATATTTAGGTAGTGATATGTGTGAACACACTAGGACCGTCGGGGCACTTTTTTCCCTCTTTAGAAGGTTTTTTTCCCCCGGCTTGTATATACGCCTATTGCCCTAACGGGCTACTTATCTTTGTATAGTATAGTGGTAATACATTCAGTATTGTGTGTTGTGCTCCAAGATTCTTGCTCTTCCTTATGTTGTTTGCATGCTTTTGTAGACGTCTAACTCCAACAATTGGTATCAGAGTGGGTCGCTGCTTCATCTAGGGCATCGTCGACACCTCTCCAATTGCAATCTTCGAATCGCACAAATTTTGGTGAGCATACTCAGCATGTTTTCGAGATCAAAATTGCTTCGCTTTGTGGTGCCGAAGTCATGATCTGAGCTCGTTTCGACCTCCGAACGTACTATCGTAGCGCTTGTGCAGGCTATTTCTTTTTGTGCCAAAGGTATATACCAGTTTCGGTTCGCCAATATAAGCATCTCGAAGTCTGTGACAAGTTTAGCAGAATTCGTCTCGACAGTTATGTTCAACTTTTTGAGATATAGTCAATTTTCTGCATCAAGGTATTTTAGTCACTGGCCATGGCTGAAAGCAGTGATGTATTCCGTATGTTGGCTGTTGAGGATAAGTTGGATGGTACCAACTACCCGTTGTGGGCTTATATGATGCGACATGTATTGGTTGCAAAAGGAATGTGGAACATTGTGCAGGGTGCTGAAAAAAGTCCTATCACACCTGCAACTGTTACAACTACATGTACTGAAGCTGATGTAGAAGGTGTCAAAGATGATGATATTTTGCATGCTCCTGTTCGTGTTGCAGTTTTTGCTGCACCTACTATAGAGCAAATTCGTTGGGATGGTAGAGATGTCCATGCACATGCATTGATAGCTTTGTCTATCAAACATGCCATTATTTCTCACATTCGCTCTTGTAGAACAACTAAGGATGCTTCGGATACACTTACCACATTGTACCAAGCTAGGAATGAGGCTCGTGATGCTTATCTCAAAAAATTGTTGGAGAGTGAGCACATGAATGAAGGTGATTCTATGGACAGTTTTCTAACAAGATCGAAGACTTGAAGGAACAATTGATTTCTGCTGATGAGGTTATACCAGATAGCTCACTTGTGGAGACCGTTCTAAATGATCTTCTTGATTCATATCAGAGTTTTGCTTCTACTCTTCGGTTGATGATGAAAGGCAATCCAAATGCCTTGTCATTTGAGGAGTTAGTCTCTATTCTATTGTAGGAAGATCAGTCCAGACAGAACAGGTCCATTACGCGAGTTGCAGATCAAGCTTTCTTGGCCAGTCAGAAGGGCAAAGGAAAATGGAGCTCTTCAAGTAGTAAGCAAAAATCTGCTAATTCTGCACAATCGAAGAGGGACGACAAAGATGAAAAGAAATTAGAAAAGGAGAAATTGTTTTGCAAGTACTGTAAAGGAAATGATCATATCATAAAGAACTGTCCAAAATTGGCTGCTAAAGAGGCAAAGAAGAAAGAGGCTAGAATGGTTGTTGCAGAGGCCTCTACACCAAAAACTGAGTCTGCTAATCTTGTGCAGGAAGAAGAATGGGTGTTTACCACGGTTTGCAGTTTTGACCCATCTTCTCATGAGTAGCGCATGTCTGCAGTAGACTCAGATGTTTGGTACTTTGACAATGGGGCGACCAAACATATTACCTCGAAGCGCAATTTCTTCTCTTCACTCGAGCCTGCCCCTACAGGGAATACTGTTACATGCACCAACAACTCCTCTTATCCTGTTATGGGAGTTGATAAGATCATTTTGACTACTGTTGATGGTAGTTCTTTCACTTTATCAAATGCTTTGTTTGTGCTAGGGATCAAGAAAAATCTGTTATCAATTTTTGCATTAGCCAAGATTGGCTTGGTTGTGAAATTTGTTGATGACAGGTGTATAGTTCATGATCAGTCAAATGGCGATGTGATTATTGCTTCTAGCATTTTATGTCGTGGGCTGTATAAGCTCATACACTATGAAATATATGTAAATGATTCGGCATGTGCAATACATGATTCTCAGGCTATGTGAGATGCAAAGGTTTGGCTTTGGTCATCTGAACTTTGCTAGTTTGATATGCCTGCAGATATCTGAAATGGTGTCCTCTTTGCCCAAACTAGAGGCACCCGGAAAACATGTTTGTGAACGCTGTATTTTGGGCAAAATGCAGCATTCTTCGTTTCCAAAAGATGGTTCAGTTCGGGCTACTTAGAAATTGCAGCTTGTACATAGTGATGTTTGTGGTCCTATGGAGACACCTTTTGGAAATTATCTTTGCTTCGTGACTTTCATCGATGTTTTTTCCAGGCATGCATGGGTATATCCATTGAAGGTAAAGTCTGAAGTGTTCATGTGCTTCAAACTATTTTTGGTTTTGGCTGAAAATCTGTCAGCATGTAAAATGGGCACCCTCCATTCTGATTTGGGGGGGGGGGGGGGGGATATATGACTTCTGATTTTAATGCATTTATGGCTTAACATGGGATAAAACAAAAGTGTACAGTGCCATATACACCTCAACAGAATGGAGTTGCTGAACGAAAGAACATGTCACTCATGGAGATGGCGAGGTGTATGGTCAAGATTTAGGCTTTACCACATAGTTTCTGGCTTGAGGCTGACATTTGTGTAGCATATGTACTTAATAGGTGTCCCACTAAAGCGCTGCAATCTATCACTCCATATGAGGCTTGGCATGATTACAAGCCATCTCTCGCTCATCTGCGTGTTTTTGGTTGTTTGACATATGCATTAGTGCCTGAACAACATCGTAGAAAACTGGATGATAAAGCAGTAAAATGCAGTTTTGCTGGGTATAGTTTTGAAAGTAAAGGCTATCGTCTGTATCATCCATAGATTAAACAAATTTTGGTTAACCGTGATGTTGTTTTTGTTGAAGATGCTATTCAGTCATTGCTTTCATGTACTAAGGAGACATGTGTTAGCTCCAAAGACATGTATGATACTTTGCTTCCTCTTTTTACAAGTGGACAACCTAGTGCTGGTCCTAATGAGGCAACTTCTCAACCTTTGTAGGTTTCATGTGATGATGCAGATCATCCCATTTTTTATGCAGATTTACATGATGCACTTGTTGATGAGAGAGCTGATATTGAGGAGGTAAAAACTATGCCAAAATGTTTGGTGCAGACTTTGCATAGCAACAAATTAGATGCGCCTATGTCATATCGTACTCGATCAAGCTCTCATAGTGCCTCTTTTGCATCAGATTTCTATGTTATGGTTGCATCTAGTCTTTGTGATGAGAATGAGCATGTTTCGTTTGATGAAGCACAAAATTCAGAAAATTGAACGGCTGCTATGCAATCTGAATATGATGCTATAATGAAGAATGGTACTTGGTCTTTATGTGACTTGCCTCGTGGCAAGAAGGCCATTGGCACTAAGTGGGTACACAAGCTGAAGTGTAAACCGGATGGTACATTTGACAGGTATAAGTCTAGGCTTGTTGCAAAGGGTTATGTGCAGGAAAGAGGCATTGATTTTGATGAAACCTTTGCTCCTACTTGCCGAATGACTACTGTTCGTAGCATCTGTGCACTTGCAGCTCATCATGGTTGGAATGTACATCAGTTGGACATTAAAACAACATTTTTGAATGGTAACTTGCATGAAGAAGTGTATGTTTTTCAGCCCCATGGCTTTATGTAGAAAGGGCATGAAAACCAGGTGTGCAGGTTAAAGAAGGCATTATATGGTTTAAAGCAAGCACCATGTGGTTGGTATGAGAAAATACATGCCTATCTAATTGCACATGGTTTTGAGAACAGTCCAACTGAGAGCACCTTATATGTTAAGTGTGCTAATGATGTATTTCTGATCATTGTGGTTTATGTTGATTACATGCTGCTCACTAGTCCTCATGAGAGGCATATTGCTGATTTACATGCCTCATTTAAGATGTCTGATTTGGGGTGTTTGCATCACTATTTGGGCATTCAGTTTATGAATGTTGATGATGGAATGGCCTTGTGTCAAACGAAATATATTGAGACATTATTGCAGCGTTTTGGCCTTGAAAGACTCTAAACATGTTGCCAGTCCTATGGAGATAGGTTTACGACTGAGTCTTCATGATGTTGGAGATGCATTTGATGCTATTCTCTATCAGCAAGCTGTTGGATGCTTGATTTACTTATGCATTACTCGGCCAGATATTCAGTTTGTTGTCTCATAGATGAGCAGGTTTATGCATTCATTGCCCAGGAGTCAAGCATTGGCAGGAGGTTAAGCACATCTTTTGCTACTTGAGTGGTACTCGGCTACTTGGGTTGTTTTATGGCAAGGGGGGATCCCTACCGCCACATTTGCATGCTTTTTCTGACTCTGATTGGGATGGTTGCTATGACACTCATGTGTCCACTAGTGGCTTTTGCTTCATGCTTGGTAGCTCATGTATATCTTGGTTGAGTAAGAAGCATCCTACGGTGGCCACTTCTAGTTGTGAGGCTGAGTATAGGGAAGCTTTCATAATGACTGTTGAGTGTGTGTGGCTCAGAGGCCTTATGGTTGATTTGGGTGTTGGTCAGTCTTCTGCCACCACCATCTTCACCAACAGTCAGAGCGCATTGGCAGTTGCGAGAAACCCTATGTTCCATGCTCGCACTAAGCACATTCAGGTGAATTATCATTATGTCAGGGAGAGGTTCTTTGCTTGGGAGATCAACTTGGCATATGTGCCCATGCAGGAGAACATTGCAGACCTTTTCATGAAGGCTCTGCCTAGGGAGAAGTTGAAGCTCTCCGCAAAGCTTTGGGCTTACTTCCTTTTGTGGAGTGATTTCCACATAGCTTGGCATTTCCTTAAACATGAGGGCCAGCTCCTTGTTCAAAACATCACTCCTAGGGGGGATTTGTTGATATATTTAGGTAGTGATGTGTGTGAACACACTAGGACTATAGGGGCACTTTTTTTCCCTCTTTTGGAGGTTTTTTTCCCCGGCTTGTATGTACACCTTTTGCCCTAACGGGCTACTTATCTTTGTACATTTTAGTGGTAATACATTCAGTATTGAGTGTTGTGCTCCAAGCTTCTTCTTCTTCCTTGTGCTATTCGCGTGCTTCTGCAGATGTCTAACTCCAACAATTATATATACCAAATTTTTCTACTATTTTTTCCAAAAACTATTTATCGTAAAAGGCTAATATATATATATATATATATATATATATATATATATATATATATATATATATATATATATATATATATATATATATATATATATATATATATATATATATATATATATATATATATATATATATATATATATATATATATATTAATATGAAACCTAAAACCCTATTTTTTATATATATTTAATTACATATAATTATTTTAATTTGAAAATTTTGGCTCTTTTCATCTTTAATTATGTATACTAATATTTATCATAGAACCCTAGTTCTTTATATATATCTAATTATATATAGATACTAATTTTTATCTTAAGACCATAATTTCTCATATATATAATTATACAAAGTATATTTGATTATACATACTAATTTTTTCCTAATTTATATATATATATTCATATAAAACCTAAAACCTCATTTTTTATATATTTAATTAGATATATTTATTTTATTTTGTAAACCCGAGCTCTTTTCATATTTAATTATGTATACTAGTATTTATCATAGAATCCTAATTCTTCATACGTTTAATTAATTGTACTAATTTTATCTAAAACCTTTGTTTTTTTGGATTTAGTGAATTATATATACTAATTTTAATCCTAAAAACATAAAACCCTAATCCTAAAACCCTAACCCTAAAACATGTATATGTGTGTATGTATATATGTATATATGTATATGTGACATGTGTGTGTATATGTATGGATATGTGACTTTATGTGTGTGTATGTGTGTATATGTATGTATGCATGTGTGTAAAACCCTAAAACCCTAATCTTAAAACCCTAACTCTAAAACATGTATATGTGTGCATGTGTGTATGTATATGTGTGTGTGCATGTGTGGATGTATGTAAAACCCTAAAACCCTAGTCCTAAAACCCTAACCCTAAAACATGTATATGTGTGTACGTGTATATGTATATGTAACATGTGTGTGTATGTGTATGTGTATGTATGTATAAATGTGTGTATGTTTATATCTATGTATGCATGTGTGTAAACCCCTAAAACCCTAATTCCAAAAACATGTGTATGTGTGCATGTGTGTATGTATATGTGTGCATGTGTGTATGTATGTAAAACCTTAAAACCCTAATCCTAAAACCCTAACCCTAAAACATGTATATGTGTGTGTATGTGACATTATGTGTGTGTATTTGTATGTGTATGTATGTATATATGTGTGTTTGTGTATATGTATGTATGCATGTGTGTAAACTACTAAAACCCTAATCCAAAAACAAGTATATGTG
Source organism: Ceratopteris richardii (assembly GCA_020310875.1). Taxonomy (NCBI): domain Eukaryota; kingdom Viridiplantae; phylum Streptophyta; class Polypodiopsida; order Polypodiales; family Pteridaceae; genus Ceratopteris; species Ceratopteris richardii. The sequence goes on along the minus strand of CM035442.1, from coordinate 66,416,146 downwards.
TGCATGTGTGAATGTATATGTGACATGTGTGTGTATATGTGTGTATATGTGTGTATTCATGTGTGTATGTATGTAAAACCTAAACCTCTAGTCCTAAAACCATGACCCTAAAACATGTATATGTGTGTATGTATATGTGACGTGTGTGTATGTGTGTATGTATATGTGACATGTGTGTGTATGTGTATGTATGTGACTTTATGTGTGTGTGTGTGTATATGTGTATATGTGTGTATGTGTATATGTATGTATGCATTCCAGTAAAACCCTAAAACCCTAATCCTAAAATATGTATATGTATGTGCATGTATATCATGTGTGTATTTATGTAAAACCATAATCTTAAAACCCATACCCTAAAGCATGTATATGTGTGTATGTATATGTGACATGTATGTGTATGTGACTTTATGTGTGTGTATGTGTATGTATGCATATATGTGTGTATGTGTATATGTGTGTATGTATGTGTGCATGTGAGTGTGTGTGTATATGTGTGTGGCTATGTGTGTATGTATATATGTGTGTATATGTGTGTCTCTATCTGTATATGTATATATGTGTGTATGTGTGAAAAATTGTGTGTATGAATATTTGTGTATGTGTATATGTATATGTGACGTGTGTGTATGTGTATATGTATATGTGACATGTGTGTGTATGTGTATGTGTGTGTATGCATGTATATATATGTGTGTGTGTATATGTATGTATTTGTGTGCATGCATGTGTGTATGTATGTGAAAGCCAAAAACCCTAACCCTAAAAAATATATATGTGTGCATGTATATGTGACATGTGTGTATGTGTATGTGCATGTATGCATGTGTATGTACATGTGTATGTGTGTATGTATGTAAAACCATAAAACCCTAATCCTAAAACATGTATATGTGTGCATGTGTCTATGCATATGTGTGTGTATGTGTATATGCGTGTATGTATGTAAAACCCTAAGACTCTAATCCTAAAACCCTAACCCTAAAACATGTATATGTGTATATATATGTATGTGTATGTGTATATATGTGTATGTGTATATGTGTATGCGTATATGTGTGTATGCATGTGTGTATGTATGTAAAACCCTAAAACCCTAACCCTAAGACCCTAACTCTAAAACATGTGTGTGTATGTGTATGTGTGTATGCATATATATATATATATATATATATATATATATATATATATGTATATATGTATGTGATTATGTGTGTCTATGTGTATGTGTGTGTGTATATGTGTGTATGTACATGTGTGTGTATGTGTGTGCATATGTGTATGTATGTGCATGTTTGTATATTTGTGTGCATGAATGTATGTATATGTGCATGTATGTATGTATGCATATGCATGTGTGTATGTATATGTGTGTGTATGTATATGTGTGTATGTATGCATGGATATGCATGCGTGTGTATGTATGCATGTGAATGTGTGTGTGTGTACATGTGTATGTATATATGTGTATGTGTGAAAAAGTGTGTATGAATATGTGTGTCTCTTATCTACGTGCATGTATGCATGCGAGAGTGTGTGTATGTATGCATGTGAGTGTGTGTGTGTGTGCATATGTGTATGTATGTGTACACATATGTGTGTGTATGCATGTGTGTATTTATGTATGCATATGCATGTGTGTATGTATGCATGCATATGCATGAGTATGCATGAGTATGCATGTGTGTGTATGTATGCATGTGAGTGTGTTTATGTGTGTGTGTGTAAACTCTAAAACCAACATTAAATGTTAACAAACATTAATTTCATTTCTCTTTCTCTTTCATCTCTCTCTCTCTTTTTTTTTTCTCTCTCTCTCTCTATCTAATAAAAAACAAAACAATACATGCATGTACATAAATCACTTACATCGATGTAATCTCCTCTGGATTGCTCATTAAAGCACAATCGACATCGCCTCTCATCAAACGAAAAACCAATGCCAAAAAGCTCCTGCAAAATAAAATGAAAGAGAAATTAGGAAATAGAAACGAATAGACAAAGAGAGAGAGGGTGAAGGAGTGCATCACTTACCAAGATGCGAGAGAGAGGGATGTGTGTGTGTAGAGAAAGAGAAATCTCTCTATGTGTGTGGTGAGAGAGAGATTTGTGTGTGTGTGTGTGTATGGAAAGAGAGAAGGTGGATGTGTGAGGGGAGAGACAAAAAACTCAAGATGAGCACAATGCAAGTGAGATTGAGATGCTCGCACGCAAATTCGACTAAGAAAACTGATCATAGTTCAAAACAGAGGACTAGTCGACTTTTAGCTCTTGGGTTATTAAACATGTCATCGATATGCATGTTTGTATACACATCGGTATGAGCATTGGTATTGCCCAAATAATATTGACGCTTATACTGATGCACATACCAAAGGCAACATTTTTCATCTCACATACCAACGATAATTTTCCAACAGTTATACCGACACCAAACTGATCGTCGGTATGGTTAGCGTAGTTTTTCCAAACATTTCCAATGGTAATACTAATGCAAGGGTATGATCATTGATATGGCTAGCATCAGTATGAGACTCATATGTCATAGTGATGTTTTGAATCCAAGTGAACCCATATATTGATGGCTTGAGAAAGTTTAATTATCCAATAATTGTAGTTCGAAAGGTTGACAACTATTTAATAGATATTCAAGGATGTAATAAAGAGATATGCATTGAAAATATAAATGACTTGTATATAAACTTTGAGAAAGAACTTTTGACTTCACATCTTCTCGATATGGTGGCAACTAATCAAGTGCTCCACATGCAATAGATGATACCACCTTCATTTGCCATCCTGAACCGAAAGGCTAATGAGTTTCTAATTACAATAGTGGGAAACGAAAGATACAATTGATGTATGGAGATGAATAATTTGAAGATAATTCTTATATTAATGGAGTACATCATGAATCTATTTTTTATTAAGTATCCCATTTATAGAAAGGTATTTAAGACCCATCCATTCTTTGTACAAATGAACCGAATGTTTGCCTAGTAGCTCATTGAAGGGACTATGTAACATTTTTGCACCTTAATAAAGAGAAAAAAATAATGGAACAACTACCTAGTTATGCCAACTCCTCTAGACGGAACAATAGAAATACATATTAATCACTATTGAATCAACAAAACCTTAGGAGGGGTGCTTGATTTAGCCATAAATATGGTGCTTAAAATCCTATGTATGATTAAGGTCTTCTTGGCTTCCTTTTCTAACATTGACTTTGTGTTTAAGAGCTTATTAACTTATTAAGAACTCAGGGTTGTGCTCCATTTCTTGCAAGTATTAACTTAAATTGGGATGATCATTGTGAAGAAATGAAGCAAGAATGGGATCAATGAAAGAGAGGAGAGTTGCATGAATTTGTTGAGAGGAGAGTTGCATGAATTTGTTGAAGATAACTGATTAATGCCTTATAGTGATGGATGAGTTATGGTATAGTATAAGAGAGAAAATGCCATATGAATCACAAAAAAGGGTCCTTTGATAGCATTATTGTCGTTCATTACAGGAAGAGGTTCTAATATCTAAATGATTCTCTTATAAACTAACTTCAAAAAGATTAAAGTGAAGTTAAATTTATGTTATTTTGGATTAACAAAGAAGGATAAGTCTAATGGATGGGAATTACCTCTCAATTCAGTGACTTGTTTTTTTGGTTTTTAACTTTTTTTTGCTAAAAAAGACCAAAAACAGGTTAGTAATAGACAAAGCAAAAATTTATTTATAGTGACTAAACGCCCTATACTACTAGAGTAGAAGTGAAAATCTATATCCTTTGAAGAAAATGTGCATCGGTAAACAATCTTAAAGAAGCCATGTGCTACATGCAAGGCCTTGTGGTGTGGCCCTATTGTGCATGTTATAGATTCACTCAACTCAGCATGAGTGCAATCATGACACCACCTCACCAACTATTGTTTTGTTGAGTAATCTTAGGTCTTCACACTTGACATGCCTTGATAGATTGACGTTGATCTTCCTTTGTTTTGGGCCATGTTTGTTTTGGTGCTCCGTCCTTTGCCATAATTTTGCATTGATTATGTTGCCTCCTTTGTTTGCTTGACTTTGGTACTCCTCGATTGTTTTGAGATCCTAGAGTAGTCTTTGTTTGAAGCTTGATTACCTCTTCCAACACTTTGATGTCTTCCTTAACTTGCTTTGATGTCTTCCTTGGAATCCAAATTTTCTTATCTTGCCTTTGGACTTCAATAAATTGTTTCGCTAGTCACATTTGAATAGTCTTCGAGTTGATTGTCCTTGATCTTTTTGCTTGGAATGAATTCCTCCATTTAGGGTTTTGTGATTGTAATTGGCTCTGAATGTATGAGTCTATTGATACTCTCAAAGTTGGGCTTTGGGAATCCATATTTGTTTGAGTCCTTTGTTTGGCCATTGGCTAGTCCTTCTTGATGCCAAGCTTGTTGAAAAATCTCTTCTTCCCTCTCGAGAATTAATGTTCTCACTATGGCTCTTGGGATTGTTCTCTTGAGGAGGGTTGGGTTGTTCTGCAAGAGACTCTCTAGAGCTTTCTAGAAGCATCCAAATTGAGTTAACTTGTGTAACTTGAGTGCACTCAGACACATGTTTGACTTAACTCGAGTGAACTAGGGCATCAGACTATCTCATGGTTGACTTAACTCGAGTGAACTAGGACATCTAACGTGTGTAGACTCTAATAGACTTGGGCATGTCCACATGTTCACTTGTGATTACACATGTATTGGTTATGGTTAATCATGCATATGTAAACTCCATTTAACTCGAGATTCCACCTTTGGTTAGGAAAGCTAACTAGTTGAAGGGAGAGTTCATTGACATTACTCGTGTGTGTGGAGATTTCCATTACATATATCTAACCACGTGGCATCCTTTGTCAAGCTCAAAATATACATATCATAAGGTTTTCCAATCTTACAAAGCGGTCACCATAAAATTATTGACGGGAAAAGAGAATGATTTTATCATGTATTGAAAAAAGATTTAATTTTCTAACATTCTAAAACGTTTTATTAGTGAGGATGAGACTTGTTTGATTCCTTCAACTTCAACATGGGGATGAGGTGATGATCAAAGAACGCTCTGTTTCACTATATATTTAGATCTTCCGTGTGAAAATTACTTCATATGAGCAACATGCTAGACGCAAAGTCAGCCTTTGTATCTAGATTTTGTCCAATTTTGGTTGCCTGTATCCTCTTGGTTTGTCTTGATGTCAATTTCGAATTCCTCAGGCCTTTTTCCATCTTTTGGAGCGTAAAAACTAAGCAGCTACACTGAAGGGAGGCATCGTCGAAACTTGCACAGACGATGGAGGCTATGGCTGAAGTTATTACAGAAGAAGAGGAACAACAAGAGTTGGGTCCCATGGTGGGGCCGGGGCCTGCTCCTCCTGCGCGCTCCAAGCGTCCCCTGGAGTTCGAGAAGGCATTTCTGGATGCTCTCCCAAGCGCGGCAATGTGAGTTCGTCTCTTGCTACTCTGTGCGGTTGTGGACTACAATTGTCAAGGTAAAAAAGCGCTGTTCTATTCATATGACAGTGAAGAAGTGCGCATCAGCGCAGCTAGAGGAGGGGCTAGTGAAACTAGCTATCTTAGTCATGCAGCTGCAAAGCATAACAAATAAGATTGCAAAATGTGTTTCCTCCTTTAGTAGTATTTTGCGGATGCACTGGTTCTGATTATTACAACCTTGCATGGTATATCAACTGGTATAGTGAGGGCGCAATCTCGACGCAGTGCTAGCACGAAGCATGGTCCTTTAAGTTCGTATCGGGGTAGAGGATAGTGATTCAATAGCTTTTTTTCTCATCGACTGATCGTTGTCGCCGAGAAATTCAATCATCCTGCATAGGTCAAGTCCCTTGATGAGCATCTTTTTAATTTGAGTTTAAACGAGGTGTTTAATCCTTTTTAAGGATACGTATACAAATCCAACTGCAAGAAGCTGATCATTATCACCTTTCGTGTTATCGAAAAGGCTCTAGAGCAGGATGGTGTATAACCTGCTTCTGCAAGTTCTTTCCTGAATACCATATGTCAAGTCAATGCGCATGTTGATTCTTATTCGGTCATTTTCCATTGCATTACGTATACTGCAAAGTGAGAAATCCCACGACTTTTAACAGGTTACATGTATGCTATCTTGTGCTAGATTCCTTTGAACAACACAAGACCAGTTATTAAGAACTCTCTTTGCTACAAAGCACATACGACAATGTAAGCAAAATATGTCACATCCATCTTAATGTCGATCTTACCATTTATTGTTTTTACAGGTATGAGAAGAGCTACATGCATCGAGATGTGGTAACCCATGTTGCAGTCTCGAGTGCTGATTTTTTTATCACAGGGAGTGCAGATGGTACCCCTTCTTATCTCGCCCTTGTATGTTTTGGCTACGTTGTGAATATGTTTTGTCAGGCATGTTATGAAATCTGCTAGGATCTAAAGCTATATGAATCTTCAAACATATGGAACATTCGGATATTTTATGTAGTATTTAGTTGATACTATGCATAATGGAGCACTTGGCTATATAGTGTTGTGGCTGACTGCTATGAGCTTATAATTTCACTTCCATTTTAGGGTGAATTATGGGTTTGCCTTGATCCATCT
>CM035442.1:66384523-66404523 GCA_020310875.1 Ceratopteris richardii | reverse complement strand
CATACGTACATACATTTCATACATACATACATACATACATACATACATACATACATACATACATACATAACGTTCCATATTACCACGTTTGGTATGGCACCACGTTCCGTACGTGCCGTACCAAACATTCCGTACCAAACGTTCCGTACCACCTTGGTTTATAGGTTGGGCCTAAGGGTGGTTGTGATCTCTTTTGAAGTTCTATGGCACAATCATAAGGTCCGTGCTTTGGGAGGATATTTGCATTCATCTTTTCAAAAACATCTTGAAAATCTTAGTATTGGTTTGATAGCTTCACGAGATCATCTCTCTTGGACTCTTGAGTTAGTATGGCATAGATCATGTATGTCGATTCCTTCTTTTCTACATGTATGGAAGTTGTGGCTCATATATGTGTATGATTCTTTTGGATATTTTGTGGAGTTATTTTGTTCTTTTCCAAATCAACGTTTGGATTATGTTTCTTTAGCTAGGGCATTCCAATGATAGCATGATTTATTGGATTTGATATTGCATTGAAACATATATGGGAGTCATGGTCACCAAGGTGTACTCTTAGTGTTCCTTGGTAATATTCCTAGATGCATAGGCTGTCTATATACTACTTTAGCTATTACTGGTTCGCTCTTTTGAAGTCTTGGAATCTTGTGTTTCTTTACCAATCCTTCATCGATGAAACATGAGGAGGCTCTTGATTGACATTTTGGCAAGACTAGCTTCTATCCAAGACCAAATGTCATGGAGAATTCTGTTTAGTAGATTGTGGCATCACTTCAGAACCTCAAGCAATAAGTCTAGGACCTAACTCATTGTCATAATCAAGTTGAGATGGGACATCCCTTGGCACCTAGGCACAACAATCCAAGAGTTGCAAGAACAAGTTGGGAATTTTCAAACAATCAAGAAAGCTATCAAGGAAATTAGCTTCCCATTTCGTCTTTCATGGAGGAGCCTAAGATTTGTATGCAAGAAGAATTCTATTGTGTACGAAGTTTCGAGGATTCTTGCAGCAAGTAAAATTGTATATGCGCATGCAACTTGATAGATGTCGAGATGATGAAGCCAAGTTAGGTTTTATTGGAACCCTATTGTGGGGTCAAGCACTATCATGGTTTGCTCCAAATCCTGGAAAAGAACATGGAAGTTCTTTGTGACTATGAGGGGTTTCTCCGAGAGCTCATCACCAAATTTGGAGATATAGACAATGAGTCGAGTGGAAGATACAAAACTTCGGAAGCTATGGCAAGCTAATCGTCCTTCCTCTAGCTATGCATCAGAATTAGACTTGGCATGATGATTATTTCATAAGCCAATTTAGATGAGGCTTAAGAGATGATGTGAAGGTCATGCTACTCATGATGCTAGAGGTCAAGACATTGAATGAATACATCACCCAAGCCATTCAATGTTATAATTTCCTTTTAAAAGGGAACAAGAAAAACAAGTAGAAGAAAGAGCTTGCCAACCTTTCCATCCCACTCCTAAAGAAGAGTGTATGCTTGAACCTATGCAAATGGATGCAACCAAGTTCCAATCCCTAACCCCACATAAGAAGTAGAGATAATAAGTTATGCGTCTATTGTGGAAACCCTAGGCATATTGTAGTATGTTGCCCAAACAAAAGAACAAACCCTAGAGTTGTAGCACACTTGTAGAGAAGGGAAATGAAGAAGATATATGGTGGTTAGGTGCTATTGAAGGGCTTAAAGAATCTAATGATGTTCTTTCATGGATTTTGAGTAGGACCCCATGGATCACAAAGGTAAGAGCTTCTCAAATTCATAAAGGAGATCGTACAGCTTGACCATGATATAAGAAATGGTTTCATGATTCTTGCAACATCCATAGAAACTTGTTTTGCCCTTGTGGAGATGATCATGCCTAAGAAGGATATATGTGGCCAATTCCTCCTTGTATAGGTGTTCAAAGGCGGTTACAAATTGATGATGTCATCATTGATGTCAACAATCCAAAATGAGACCTTTAGATGTCAAAATCAAGCAAGTAGATACATGATCTGAGGGTTTTGACACGTTCGGATGCTGTGCTAGCATTAGTTTCTCCAAATTCTGAACCAATCATGAGATATAGAAAGTCACATGAAATCTAAGGTTCATGATGGTTTCCTTTGTGTTCATGACGAAGGACCTAAAATATCAAAAAATGTATATATAAGAAGCTTGAACGGTGAATCACTTTATTGCAACTCTTGGCTTTAAACATTGCCTCATTGCTAACATGTTGCCATTGCTATTGCAAAAGTGGCTTTCCACAATGGTTGGATTGTTTAGGTGAGTGCTATGCCTTCCATGGTCTTATTGTAGTTGGATAGTGAAGGGGATCTTTGGTGAGGGCGATGCCTTCCAAGATTTGAAGTCTTTGTGGAAGGAATTAGCACTTGTTGACCAGTGGATAGAGAGCTAGGAATCACTTGGTGCCCCTATAGATTCATACCAACCGCTTCCACAACTCTAGACTTGCTACGAGATGGAGACTAACCGTCTATCGTCTATCTCATGGTGTGATTGGATTTCACGTTGTTGATGTGCATTTCAAGGACCAAGGGGTATTTGGGTGTATCGTATCTTTTTGGAGGTCCAAATTAGCTAGATAGATCTATGTTTGACCTATATGGTCTCATGGGTATGAGATCTACTTATGGGTTGATTTTTTGTAGATCCTTGCCAAGACTCGTGGGTTTTTCCCTACCCCTATATGAAACTATTGCATCTTCTTGCATAGATCAATGTAGGCGATTTAGACATGAGAGAGGGATTGATGGATATCAATCGAGGTGGTATGGAGTATTGAGAGTTCCAATTGATGAAGATAGTCTTGCCAAAATGTCAGGGAAGCACTAGATTGTTCTCTCTGACTTCACTAGACAAGATTTCGGAATGATACTTTTGATGACAAGAACTCCCCCGTAGGGAAAATAATACAAGGATATGTAAAAGATAAACGACGTCCTACAACTCAGGACTGATAGGTATGGATAACTGGACTAAAGATGATATAGGAGATCCCAAAACCTGGGACCGTAGGTATGGAACAAGATATCTCGATTACAAGAATTCCCTTATGGGATATGAACTAGATACAAGAAATAACTGGAAAGGATCTTGTAACACGAGATTACAACAGGACAAGGCTAGATGTCCAAGAAACAAGACGAGACAAGACTAGAGCAAGAGACAAGACTAGAACTTGAACTGGAACTTGAAAGTACTTACTTGGTGATCACGACCCTTTGAGCTCCCAAGATTGGCATCCGCAAGACTAAGAATGAATGTGGTCAACCCCTCCCTTCATAGGTGTTTAAAGGAAGTGCTATATGGCGGTTACGATTTGATGACGTCATGATGATACCGTCGACTTGAAACAAGACCTCCCGGTATCAGAATTCAACAAATAGACCATCGATGTTGTGGTTTTGGCACGTTCAGGATGCAATGGTAGCATTAGTTTCTCCAAAATCCTAACCAAACATGAGATATAGTAAACTTACATGGAATCTAAGGTTTAAGATTGTTTTCTTTGTGTCCATGATATCACCTCCCCCTCAAGCGACAAGTTCCACGAGGAGCGGCCATGTTCTCTAACATGGGTTTTGTTGGATTCTTCTTAAGGAATTCACGAACCTTGATTTTTGCTCTCTGAAAATTTTCTATAAGCTCCGAAGTACGATCACTGATGTCATACGTTTTCCAACAAATAAAGTATTCCAATCCTCTTCGAGAGATTCTTGAATCTAAGACATGATCAACCTCGAATTCTTCATGATCCTTAATCTTGAAAGGTGGTGAAGGACCGGGTCTCCCTTGAGCTTTATTAGGTTCGTCACAAGATAGGTCCTTTGAACTTTTAGTGGTACGTGGTAGTGTTTCCAGGATCTTTGATGGAGTGCCTTGAGTAAGCACACCTCCTTGATTGAATATGAACTCTTCCTTGTCCTTTATCTTCTTGTTATCTTCATAATTTGTATGCTCCATATCATTCATAATGACTTCTTGGCCTTCAAATGTTCTTGATTCGAATTTTTGAGGAATAGTGTCATGATTATTCAACACTTCTAGCTCTTGGACTTGGCTTTCTTTGAATAATTGATTCTCACATTGAAGTGCTTGATTGATAATATCCTCCGAGGTATTTGCTTGAGGCATGGATAGCAAGAGATATTTGACTTCAGGATTGAAGCCACGTCGAAATTGATTAACCATGTAGTCTTCTTGATATGTAGTTCCATGAAACAACATCTTGATATTCAAGGCATAGCTTGAAACTGATCGATCATCTTGTCGTAGTAATCTTTTCATCTCTTGGACATGTTCGATCAAGTCCTTTATAGGATTGAATCTCCTTGCATAGGGAATCCATGGTGCCTTGTCTTGATGAAGATAGTCTTACCAAAATGTCAGGGGAGCAGTAGATTGTGCTCTTTGACTTCACTAGACAAGATTTCAGAATGATACTTTTGATTACAAGAACTCCGATGTATGGAAAATAATACGAGGATATGTAATGGATACACGACGTCCCATAACTCGGGACTGATAGGTATGGATAATTGAACTAAAGATGATACAGGGGATCCCATAACCCGGGACGGTAGGTATGGAGCAAGATATCTCGACTACAAGAATTCCCTTCTAGGATATGAACCAGATACAAGAAGTAACTAGAAAGGATCTCGTACTACAAGATTACAAGAGGACAAGGCTAGATGTCCAAGAAACAAGACTAGACAAGACTAGAGCAAGAGACAAGACTAGAACTTGAACTGGAACTTGAAAGTACTTACTTGGTGATCACGACCCCTTGAGCTCCCAAGACTGGCATTGACAAGATCGAGAATGAATGTGGCCAACCCCTCCTTTTATAGGTGTTCAAAGGCGGTGCTATATGGCGGTTATGACTTAATGATGTCATCATGATGTCATCGATTTGAGAGAAGACCTCCCGGTGTTAGAATTCAGCAAATAGACAGTCGATCTTGGGGTTTTGGCATGTTTTGGATGCAATGGTAGCATTAGTTTCTCCAAAATCGTAATAACCAAACATGAGATATAGTAAACTTACATGGAATCTAAGGTTTAAGATTGTTTTCTTTGTGTCCATGACACTTATTTCTAGCCTAATCTGCATCATTGTATGCATTCAAATCTATAACTTCATGATATATATAGTCCAAACCTTCGCTTAATGTACCCTTCAAATATCTAAAGACCCTTTTAGGTGCTTGCATATATATATCCGTGGGTTTGTTCATAAACTGAGACAACATACTTGCACTAATGTAATGTCTAGCCTTGTTGAAGTTGCATATAGAAGATAACCAATCAAAGGCTTGTAGATTCACCATCATCAACATTGTACTTCATATTGGGCTCCATTCAATTGCTGATACTTTTGCAATGCTCTGTGCCATATTTCTTCAAAAATTTGGAATATACTTCCTTTGTAGAAGATATACACCATCTTTCTTTATAACTTCGATTCCAATGATGTAGGTCAATTCCCCTAAATCTGAAATTTAAATTCAGATCCAAGTTCTTCCTTGATCCTGGCTATTTCATCTTCATCATTTCGTGTTATTATTAAATCACCCACATAAATTGAGATATAAACAATCAATGATCCTTCAATTTTAACATTCAAAGATGTATTTGCATTCGAAAACTTATATCCTTGTTTTTTACGAATCTTCACCAATCTAAAATTCCAACGTCGAGGAGCTTGTTTAGGACCATATAATGCTTTCAAGAGTTTACATATATGTGTAGGCTTTGGAATCTTCATAACCAGCCGATTGCTCCAAGTACACATCTTCTTTTAAATCTAAATCACCATTGAAAAACACATTTTTGATATCTAATTGATACAGATTCAATACCTTACTTGCAGTAACAATTATTAATGTTCTTATTGTTGATATCTTGGCAACGGGAGAAAATGTCTTCTCATAATCGATGCAATAACTTTGCACATAATTTTTACAAACAAACCTTGCTTTATATCTACTTATTGAACCATCATTGTTTCTCTTGAACATATACACCCATTTGTTATTGATTACTTTCATGTTAGGTTGCCTTGGAACTAAGTTCCATGTATTGTTCTCATATAAAGCTACCATTTCTTCATCCATTGACTTAGACCATTTCTTTACCTTTGATGCTTCCTTATAAATTGTTGGTTCCTGCTCGTCAAGAAGTTTTGCCATATAAGCTTCATGAGAAAATCTTTGTGGTTGCCGTCTTTCCCTTACTTGATATCTTGATTGACTTCTTGTCGTACGATGCTTTTCTTGCCTTCAAGATTAGGTTCTATTGATGTAGAAACTTCACTTTCTTCTTCGTGTGACCCAATTTCCTTTGAAAGTAAATCTAGATTTTGTTTTTCCACTTTTGATTCAGGGACGTTACCTCTTTATGTGTAATTTGACTTTCTAGTGAGCTTTGAGAACTTGGCTCTTCTTTATGACCGCTTATATTTTCTTCTTTATCTACATGCACTTCACGCTTGTACCAAGATTTATCTTCATGAAAAACAACATCACTCGAAACAATTACCTCTCTGGTATTTGGATTGATACATTTGTATCCTGGTTGCCCTTTTGCCATATCAATGAGAATCATTTTTTGTGACCATGGATTTAACTTTGACCTTAACTTTTGTGGAACATGAACAAACCATATGGTTCCAAAAATTCTACAAGTAAAACATTTGGTTTTGATCCATAAAACACTTCATAAGGAGCTTTTTGTACATGACTTTGAGTAGGTGGTAACTGTTGGAACATCAAGCTTACACTATACTTGAGGTGAATTTGATCTACATCAAAAAGTTATCGTTTGGATTATGTCAAAAATATCCATTGAAGTGTTCTTTCATTTATGCTCATTTATTGTATTTTTTTAAAAGAGCTCAAATTCCACGAATTTGAGGTGGTTGTGCTCGACAATCAATGAATCAATCAATCGCCTAAAAGTAGAGCAATTTAGATTTTCACTTTTCCTAGATTGTAGAAAAGTGAATTGATTCTCTTCTTCGACCTATCTCGCCTTCATTTGAAGTCAAATTCCAATTGTAGAATTCGTAGAGCACTTAAAGAGTCTATATAAAGACTTCAAATCACTTGTATATTACATGGAAGGAATATACATATATTTTTGGCCATCATTGTCTTGCTCCTTCATTTCTCTAGATCATCTTCTTTAACAACATTGAACTTGTAGAGGATGTTGCACTCTCTGCAGACCTCCAAATTGGATCAGTGAGCATTGATTGGAAAGGTATTAGTGTCTAGTTTATGTTTACAAATTTGCAAATCATTTGGTGCAGTAAATTTGGAGAAATCTCAGGGTCTGTGTCTCTAGGTCTTATCTCTGCGCAACCTTGAAAAATAGGAGGTAACATTGTTGAGTGTCAAGTTCATTCCAGAAGTATATTTTGCTTATTATTTGTACTCTTTTGAATTTTATACACTATGCGTATCATTCCTCCAAAAGGATTTTTTCAATTGTAATTATGATGGTTGTAATGATCATTTTGAAGCTCATTGTTTCATCCAAAGATAGCAAGTTTTTTGAGCCAGTCAATGCGCAAACTTATCTGTTTTGTATCGACTCTTTCTCCTTGATGCCTCAAATTATTGTGTATTTTATTGAACTTATCTCATGCCTATAAGGTCTATTTGAGTCTTCATAAGCTCAAGGGCTTGTCTTGTGCTTGTTGGCTGGATCAAACTTCGTCACTTTGCAATTCACTTTTCTACCTCCTACAACTTTCTCCAAGTTCTTTCAGTAACTTGTTCATCACATAAGCTTCCATATTGCATGCTTAAACCCAAGAAGGAAGTGGTAAGTCCTAATCATTTAACATGTATCTATCCATCTTCAAGATAGATCTGTTTCTTCTTTCGGCCACACCATTTTATTGAGATATGTGTCTGCTTGTAATCTTCTTCTTAATTTCTTCTTTCTCTAAATATGCAAGAAACTGATGAGAAAAATACTCACCTTTTGCATCTTATATCAATGTTCTTATGCTTTTACCTTATTGATTTTTAACCAATGATTTGAACTTCTTGAACATATCAAAGAGTTCTGATTTGTATTTAATAAAATAAATGAATGTAAACTTTGAGAAGTCATTGCCATTGACTCCATACGGATCCCATAGCTCAGTATGAATAAGTTCAAAAGACCTTTGCTTTGCAATCTTGTCTTTGAAAAAGGACTTCATACATGCTTTCTAAACTGACATGCCTCATAAGCATAATCCAAATCTATCTTCAGTAGTTGTGGTAGACCTTCAACCAAGGAGTTCTTTGCAATATCCTTCAATCTACCAACACTGATATTTCTTATGCCATAAATCCAATTGACTAACCTTAGTCGCATCAAATCTTGTTTAACCTGCATAATCAAGAGCTTCAAATTCATAAATATATAATCTATTCAGCTTTTGTCCTCTTATAACGAAAGTCCCATTGTTCTTTTGATAAGCTTTCCATTGATTATTATCAAAATCCACTTTCAGTCCATTGTTCTCAATCTTTCAAAGTGAAATCAGATTCCTTGTAATAGTAAGAGCAAATAAAACATGTCTGAGAGTTACATGTGCATTAAGTGGAGAATCACAAATATTTACTACTTCATAGTAACTGTGACTCTTGACTCTGGCTTGTGTAAGTTCACAAACAAATTCATATTATGACTCATGTGGTTTGAGCAACTACTTTCTACCTACCAAATTTTGTTGTTTATCTTCCTCTTGTACATTGCATAGCGATAAGAATGTTTTGCTTTTGTGTCTGAGTCTCCTCTTGCACTATGTTGTCGTTTTGATGCATGTGATCTTTGTCTCTTCCTTTTTATCGTCCTCTATAATCATCTCTTCTTTTTAGATTGGAGAAGCAATCCTTGGCATAATGACCTAGTTTACCACAATAATTACAAGTAAAGTTACCTTGTTGATTTGGTTGTTTATTGTTGACCTTGTTGTATTGTTCTTCCTTGTCTAGTAGCATTAAAGCTTTCTCTTTCTCTTGCGTAGTTAAAGAAGAACAATACAACAAGGTCAATAAAATCAACTTAGTCAGCAAGGTAACTTTACTTGTAATTATTATGATAAACTTGGTTATTGTGTCAAGGATTGCTTCTCCAATCCAGATAGAAGAGGTGGTTTTAGAGAATGACAAAGAGGAAGAGGCCAAGACCACACACATAAAAAAAACGTAGTGCAAGAGGGGGCCTCGACAAAAAAGCAAAACATTTTTATGGCTATGCATATTGCATACAAAAACTAGAGGAAAGCAAATGATAAAACTTGGTATGTAGATAGTGGTTACTCAAACCATGAGTCATAATATGAATTTGTTTGTGAACTTACACAAGCTTGAGTCAAGAGTCATAATTGCTACATGAGATAGTACTGAGCATGAAGTAGTATGTATTGGTGATTGTCCACTTAATGCACATGTAGCTCTCGGGGATATTTTATTTGTTCCTACTATTAGAAGAAATTTGATTTCTGTTGGACAGATGAGCACAATGGAGTGAAAGTTGATTTTGATAAAAATCAGTGGCAGACTTATCAAAAGAACAATGGGACTTTTGTTACAAGAGGACAAAAGAAAAATAGATTATACACTTACGAAGTTGAAGTTCTAGATTATGCAAGTTATACAATGTTAAATGGGACTCAGATTAGTTAATTGGATTCATGGCATAAGAGATTAGGACATATCTGTGTTGACAGATTCAAGAATATTACAAAGAACTCCTTGTTTGAAGGTCTATCACAACTACTGAAAAAAGATTTGGATTATGTTTGTGAGTCATGTCAATTTAGAAAACAGGTACGAAGTACTTTTTCAAAAGCGGGATTGCAAAGCAGAGGTCTTTTTGATTTGATTCATATTGATGTATGGGGTCCGTCTAAAGAAGAGTCAATGGCAAGTAACAAGTAATTTGTAACGGTTATTGATGGCCTCTGAAAGTTTACGTTCATTTATTTTATGAAATACAAATTAGAAGTGTTTGATATGTTCAAGAAGTTCAAATCATTGGTTGAGAAGCAAACAGGTAAAAGCATAACAAAGTCGAGTTAAGATTGAGGATGTGAGTATTTTTTCTCATGAGTTTCTTGCATATTTGGAGGAAGACGGAATTAAGAGGGAAACTATAAACAAATATACATCTCTATAAATGATGTGGCCGAAAGAAGAAACAAGTCTATCTTGGTGATTGGAAGGTGCATATTAAATAAAAAAGGACTTACCACTTACTTTTCTGGCTGAAGCATGCAATAGTGATGAATAGGTTACAATCTACTCAAAGTCCTGTACATATATCACCTTATGAAGTGTTTTCTGGATCAAAACCAGATATTTCTACTTGCAGAATTTTTAGAAGCATACGCTTTCTTCATGTTCCACAACAATTAAGGTCAAAGTTGGATCTAAGGTCATAAAAAATGATTTTCATTGGTATGGTAGAAGAGCAATCAGGATGTAGATGTGTCAATCCAGATATCATAGAGGTAATTTTTTCGAGAGATGTCGTTTTTCATGAAGATAAATCTTGATATAAGCATGAAGTAAAGGTAGATGAAGAAGAAAATACAAGAATTCATGAAGAAGAGCCAAGGCCCCCAAGCTCACCAGAAAGTCAAATTACACATAAAGAGGTAACTCCCGCCAATCAAAAGTTGAAGAAAATGTTAGATTTACTTTCAAAGGAAATTGAGTCACAAAAAGAAAGTGAAGTTTCTACATCAAGAAGAACCTAATCTCAAAGGCAAGAAAAGCATGGTAGGACAAGAAGTGAATCAAGATGTTCAGTAAGAGAAAGAAGACAGCCATAAAGATTTTCTTATGAAATTTATATGGCAAAACTTTTTGAAGAGTAGGAATTAACAACTTATAAAGAAGCATCAAATGTAAAAAAATGAGTGAAGGCAATGGATGAAGAAATGGAAATTTTGTATGAGAATACATGGAATTTAGTTTGAAGGCAATCTAACATGAAGATAATCAGTAACAAATGGGTGTACATGATTAAGAGACAGTGATTGTTCAGTAAGTAGATATAAAGCAAGGCTTGTTTGTAAAGGTTATATACAAAGTTATTGCATTGATTATGAGGAGACATTTTCTCCCGTTGCCAAGATATCAATAGTAAGGATACTAATAAGTATTGCCGCAAGAAAGGTAAGCAAGTTGTATAAATTAGATATCAAAAATGCGTTTCTCAATGGTTATTTAAAAGAAGATGTGTACATGGAGCAACCGGTTGTTTATGAAGATTCCAAGAAGCCTACATATGTATGTAAACTCTTGAAAAAATTATTATATGGTCTTAAATTGGCTCCTCGGTGTTGGAATTTTAGATTGGTAAAGTTCCTTGAATAACTAGATACAAGCGTTCGAATGCATACACTTCTTTGTATGTTAAAATTGAAGGATCATCGATTGTTTATATCTCAATTTATGTGGATGATTCGATAATAACAGGAAATGATAAAGGTAAAATAGGCAAAGATCAAAGGAGAACTTGGATCTGAATTTAAAATTTTAGATTTAGGAGAATTGACCTACATCCTTGTAATCGAAGTTATGAAGAATGAAGATGGTGTTATCTTCTACACAGGAAGTATATTTCAGATTTGTTAAAGAAATATGACATGGAGCATTGCAAGAGTATCAGTAATCCGATGGAACCCAATATGAAGTATAGTGTTGAAGATGCTCAATCTTTAGAAGATCCACTTATCTAGGTCTTTGATTGGTTCTCTTCTATATGCAACTTTAACAAGGCTGAACATTAGAGTTAGTGTAAGTATGTTGTTTTAGTTTATGAACAAACCCACAATTACACATATGCAAGCGGTTGAAAGGATCTTGAGATATTTGAACGGTACCTTAAATGACGGTTTGGGCTATAAATATGACGAAGTTATGGATTTGAAAGCATACAATGATGATGATTGGGTCGAAAATAAGGATGATAGAAGTACAAGAGGATATTTGATATTTGTATGTAATAATTTGGTTTCATGGAGTCCTAGAAAGTAGCCTACAATAGCACTTTCAAGCACAGAAGCTGAATATAGGAGTGTTACAAATGAAGCATGTGAGATTATGTAGTATTTGAAGCTTTATGAAGACATGAAGCTATTCAAATCACGTCCATTACTCTTTGGAGATAATGTAAGTTCTTTAGAACTTGAGTCTAATCTAGTGTACCATGCAAGAACCAAACACATTGAAGTATACTATCATTATATCCGAGAGAAGAAGGTGAATGAAGATATTGATATTCAACATGTTGGAACTAAAGATCAATTAGTAGACATACTCACAAAAGCAGTGGATGTTGAGAAGCTCAAGCGAATCAAAGTTCCACTTGGAGTCAAAGCTTTGGATTTAAAGCTTGAGGGGGACAATGTTACATAAATAAAAGCTCTATTTTTTTTTAGGCTTATGGATCTTGTTATTTACTAAGAAGAATATGTGGGAGACGCACACATGTTTAAATTTAGAGAAAAAGTAGTTCAAAGTAGGGAGAAAAGTAGTGGTGTCTATTTTTAGAAAAGCTAGTTGCTTGTGTTGACAACTTCTCAATAAAAAGAGTGGTTCTCTTAGTGCCGTTGGCCAAATTGAGTTACTCTTGTTGCATTACGAAGCTTGCATCTTGTACTAGAAAGCATAGGGTGATGCAGATTAGTTGGAAATAAGGATGATAGGAGTACGTGAGGATATTTGATATTTGCAGGTAATAATTTGGTTTCGTGGAGTTATAAAAGACATCCTATAGTATTACTTTCAAGCATGGAAGCTAAATATAGGAGTTTGAGAAATGAAGCATGTGAGATTATATGTTATTTGAAGCTTTTTGAAGATATGAAGCTATCTAAGTCACGTCCATTAGTCTTTGGAGATAATGTAAGTTCTTTATAGCTTGCGTCGAATCCAGTGTACTATGCAAGAATCAAACACATTGAAGTACACTATCATTTTATCCGAGAGAAGGTGGTGAATGAAGATATTGATATCCAGCATGTTGGAACCATAATGGAAGGCAACGTTTTAGCAACGGCAGTGGCAACGGGTTAGCAATGAAGGCAATGTTTGGAGCTAGGTGTTGCGATAAAGTTATTTATTTTTCAAAACTTATTTATAAAATTTTTAGGTATTTTGGGGCTGAGATATATATTAAGGTGGGATATGGCTATATATACCATAAAATATAATATATATATATATATATATATATATATATATATATATATATAGATAGATAGAGAGAGAGAGAGAGAGAGAGAGAGAGAGAGAGAGAGAGAGAGAGAGAGAGAGAGAGAGAGAGAGAGAGAGAGAGAGAGAGAGAGAGAGAGAGAGAGAGAGAGAGAGAGAGAGAGAGAGAGAGAGAGAGAGAGAGAGAGAGAGAGAGAGAGAGAGAGAGAGAGGGGGGGGGGGAAGGGGGAGGGGGGAGGGAGAGAGAGAGGGAGGGGGAGAGAGAGAGAGAGAGAGAGAGGGAGGGGGGGAGAGAGAGAGAGAGAGAGAGAGAGAGAGAGAGAGAGAGAGAGAGAGAGAGAGAGAGAGAGAGAGAGAGAGAGAGAGAGAGAGAGAGAGAGAGAGAGAGAGAGAGAGAGAGAGAGAGAGAGAGAGAGAGAGAGAGAGAGAGAGAGAGAGAGAGAGAGAGAGAGAGAGAGAGAGAGAGAGAGAGAGAGAGAGAGTGTTTTTACGTCTATTAGGAGGCAGAACTCTGCCTATGAGACAAATCAATATACATGGGTGTATCTTCTGTCAATCGGAAAAGATGAAAGTGCTGAAAAAAAAAAAAGCTGGCAAGGCTGATATAGCTCTCTGTAGTATGCATGTAGAGATACCCATGAAAGTGGGAGGGGGGGATGGTGAATGGAGTGCTATATCTATAGCCTATATGCAAAAGGGTAGTACAAGCATGATAATGCATGATAATGCATCTGAACGACTAACTAGCTCCATCCTGTACTAGTGGGCGGGTGTAAGATGTGGTACATGGGTGGAGGTGGAGTCAAGGCCTCCCTGATGGCTGCAGCGGGATCTGCCATCATCCTGGATGTCTGTAATCTGGTGTCTGTGAAGTCTGAGGGCCTGATATCCTATAGCACGGGGTCATCTCCTAGCTCGAGAGGTCTGAGCATGCTGAAGAGTCACCCCTCTCGATGTGTGAGCTAAGGGGGGGAGGGCTGCTTCACGTCGTGTAATGAAGAAGTCAGTGAGCTGACTCTGTCTCCCTCGTGTGTGGGCAGCTGCAGTAGGCTCGAGGAGAGAATTTCTGTGACTCTGAATCTCTAGTAAGAATCGCCCGAGTTGTCGCTGATCTCTAGAGCCCATGATCTCTAGGAGGGTGGGCTGCCCTGTAAACAGAGTCTCGTATTTGTCTCTAATGTCATCATATGCGCTACATCTCCAAACAAAGTGCTCCTCATCCTCCATCTCTACTCTGCATATCCTGCATAGCCGCTCCTCTTTGGGAATGTCTGTGGCTCTGCCTATCTCAATCTCTAGTCGGTGTGATGAGACCCTCTCATTGCAAATAGCTACCCTCGAGCTATGAGGCATGTAGGTATCCATGTAGCGTGGTCGCTGGATGAAACCATCCACTAGTATGTCCAAGAACTGGTCTCGATAGTGCGATAGTCTCGATCCCATGTGTGGTGTGTGCCATGTCTGACTAATGTAGAGCTTCCAAAGGTCCTGTCTGAGCACAAGATTCCTCTCATGACGCGAGAGGTGGATGTGAGGTGAGTCTGGGTCATACTGAAAAGGCAGCAATCTATCCATATCAAGTCCATGACTATCAAACCACGCTCTAACCTGAGTGTACCAAGCTCTCATATCCTGACTTTGATATCTATATAGATGCCTCAAAAGCTCTGTATATATATATATATATATATATATATATATATATATATATATATATATATATATATATATATATATATATAGATAGATAGATAGATAGATAGATAGATAGATAGATAGATAGAGAGAGAGAGAGAGAGAGAGAGAGAGAGAGAGAGAGAGAGAGAGAGAGAGAGAGAGAGAGAGAGAGAGAGAGAGAGAGAGAGAGAGAGAGAGAGAGAGAGAGAGAGAGAGAGAGAGAGAGAGAGAGAGAGAGAGAGAGAGAGAGAGAGAGAGAGAGAGAGAGAGAGAGAGAGAGAGAGAGAGAGAGAAAGAAAGTGTTTTTACGTCTATTAGGAGGCCGAACTCGGCCTATGAGACAAATCGATGTACATGGGTGTATCTTCTGTCAATCAGAAAAGATAAAAGTGCTGAAAAGAAACTGGTTAAGCTGATATAGATCTCCGTAGTATGCATGTGGGGATACCCATGAAAGTGGTGGGGGGTGTATGGAGTGCGATATCTATGATAGTCTATATGCAAAAGGGTAGTACAACAACCATGAGAATGCATCTAAAACGACTAACTAGCTCCATCCTGTGCTAGTGGGTGGGATGTAATATGTGATACATAGGTGGAGGTGGAGTCAGGGCCACCCTGATGGCTGCAATGGGATCGGCCATCATCTGGGATCGTCTCTCCTCCATGGCGCGATGGTCACAAGCCTGGATCTCCGCAATCTGGTGTCGGTGAAGTCTCGGGGCCCGATATCCTATAGCACGGGGTCGTCTCCTAGCTCGAGATATCTGAGAGAGAGAGAGAGAGAGAGAGAGAGAGAGAGAGAGAGAGAGAGAGAGAGAGAGAGAGAGAGAGAGAGAGAGAGAGAGAGAGAGAGAGAGAGAGAGAGAGAGAGAGAGAGAGAGAGAGAGAGAGAGAGAGAGAGAGAGAGAGAGAGAGATTCATAACATAACATTTAACAATGTAACATCATACATGAATGATGATACATCATATACATGACCATTGATTCATCATAATAAAAACATAGAGAATCACTATGACAAAGCATATAAGTCATGGCATAAATCATAAAAGACAAATTATAAATATGAAGTCACAAGTGTTATTACAATAGTAAGTACCATAGTGGAAAAAACGTTGCCTAGCATTATCTATTTCAATATGATAAGGGCCAAAAAGAAAATCATACAGAAATAAATCTCTACTCTTCTAAAGCTTTTTATGTTTTTCTCATTCCCCAGATTTTTTGTATTGCATGTATTGAAGATTTTGGATAAGGTTCGAGATCATTTTTATCCCTCCTAAAGTTTGGTAACGTATATTTGATCTTTTGAAGATCTTGGGAGGTCTCATCACTTCTAATTGTTCACTTTGATGTTTACAAGTTTGTAAATGTAACATTATTTACGTGTTTGGGACCATCTTTTTAGGTTATCCATATGTTATGGCATGACCATCGAAGACCTTTGACTATTGACACCCTCCTTTTGTTATTGAAAGATATCGAGATAACAAGCACGGTTGAGGTCCACACTTGGTGGATAGAGTAGTCCATTAGTCTTTTTTGACAATGAAACAACGCATCACTTGTATCATTGTAGTGAGCCACGAGCTTTTTGATAGGTCGATGCCATGGGAGACATAGATTGGGTTGTATTGGTGCTTAGTTTATATGATTGTCTAGTGCACATGATTGGATATTGCTATCCTCATGTCGGTCTTGACCTTAGCTTGCAACCATGCTAGATTGTGTTTTTGAGATACATTTCAGGAGGGAGCTACTTATACGATGATTGTTTATCCCTAGTCTTATGAGGAGTATCCTCTCTATTTCCATAGAGGTCTTGACTATATGCATCTTTCTATCAAAGGGAACTACCGTATGATTGCCATCTTTGGGATCAGGTAGTTAGTCCAAAAGAGTTTAAATAACTCGATAGTCATGGAACCTTGGGTACTTGCATGCATAGTTTTTTCATATGACAACCATACGGTAAACACATACGAGTACAAAAGTACGTAAAAAGTATGATTAAAAATATCATATATGACCATACGTGACCAAGAACTACATGTGGGGAAAAGATTAGAACTAAGTATTGTAGGTTTAGTGCAATATGCAAAAAACGTATATTATGTAATGTATTCTATGCTATTTCATTT
Source organism: Ceratopteris richardii (assembly GCA_020310875.1). Classification (NCBI taxonomy): domain Eukaryota; kingdom Viridiplantae; phylum Streptophyta; class Polypodiopsida; order Polypodiales; family Pteridaceae; genus Ceratopteris; species Ceratopteris richardii. Next base: position 66,387,440 of record CM035442.1, on the reverse strand, counting down.
TAAAGGACATTATAGTGTTCTCTACTATATAGTACAAATTCAATACAATACGAGACATTAGAATGTATGTATTATGTAATGGTGGTGTATAATCTTTTTATACAATACGTACATATTATTACATACACACCAAGACGAAATACATTATATACAATGTCCTTCGTCTTCGACATTGTTACATAATAGTCAGGGACCTCATCTGTGCAATTTTTGTATTGTATAGACTCTCAATACACAATACATATGTAATGCATAAAATATGTGTTCCATGAATATCCATTATTACATACAGAAATGAAACACAATTTTGAAGTATAGAGAGCAATTTCAAAAATTGCTTTTATATAATGGAATATAATTTTGGAGTATAAAAAGCGAATTTAGGGTTGGAGTATAAAAAATGATTTCATACGTATGATAATATCATACGTCCAACGTTAGGAAAAATATATCATACGTCCAACGTTAGGAAAAATATATCATACGTCCAACGTTAGGAAAAATATACCATACGAGTATGGAAAAAACTATTCTTGCATGATTGATTATCATAAGAGAAATATTGTAGGAAAGTATTTCATCCCACTGGATCACTTTCAAGTTAGGGCAAGGTAGATACAAATCAATATGAGAATATGCCGTCACTTTTTACTCATTCTATATGTATTATACCTTGATCCTCATGGGTCGATATTTCTTCATGTTTGTAGGATGGGACCCTTTTTAATGAAGTATCTATCGATATGCACCTATTGCTAAGCCAATTGAGGCTAGGCACAAGATATGTGCATATGCTTAGGAACCTCAATAGGTGCCCATAGGGATGCATGTGTTGCTATGCAAGTCTAGGCTTGGCACATGGTACATGCATAGAATGATAACCTTCACTTGGAGGTACGCATTTGATGGGTGCGGGGCTTTGCCAAGTGAAGCTAAGCATTAAGCATGTGCATGCATACATGCTTTCATACATGGTTGAGATAGTATAGAGCTAGCACTATTATGAGATAGTTTTTGAAACTTGAGGAATTGTGATGCCATTAAAGTCGTTTGTGATTGACTCAAGTCATGGTGAGGAACTTGATTTTTAGTTCCCTTGTGAGAGCTCTTGAGCATGCTGCTAAGCTTCTTATGGAACTATTGCATATGTGGTATGCGTTGGCAAAGAGTTGTTACTACACTAGTAACTCTTGGTAGGGAGTTCCTAATCATAGGAAACTCATGTGTACATATCATCTCGAAAGAATGGATTGAGTACGTATTAGAGACCATGGAGATTATATCAGGAGAGGATGATTGCTGCTTCTTTCAAGGAGGATGATCATCAATGGTGAAAGAGGCCCGCAGTCGTGGGGAGACGTGGTGGTGTGCTCGGTTTCTCCAAACACCAAGGGAGTGGGTTGTTGCGTGGGGAGAGAGAGTAGAGAGAGAAACTTACACAGAAACTTAGAGAAGAAGATGGAGAAGTTGAAGTTGAAGAAGTTCCATTCAAGTTATGAGAGTTTTGGGACCAAGTCTTATTGATAAGAGACTTTTAGGTAATTTGGGCATGAACATGGCCAATGACCAAAAACCATAAAAATGATGTAAATGCCTATAGCTCGCTAATTTGGGGTCCAAAAAATATAACAAAAATATGTGTGGAAAGCTCTCGGAGAGAGCTATCACTTGAGGGGATCTCAATTTACAAAAGAAGAGTCCTTGGGCCCTTTATCCTCTACAACCTCCCACTTAAAGGACCAAGGGGCTCCTTTAAGCTAATAAGCTAACTCCCACCATTTGTATACATAGTTGATGTTGTGCCTTCGGTAGACACTTAGTGAGAGCATCTGCAGGATTTTGTGAAGTATTGACCTTGATCAAAGTGATCAGGCCATCCCCTAACACCTATGATGAAGTGGTATCTCACATCAATATGCTTTGTGCGAGCATGGAACATGGCATTGTTTGCCAAACATATGGCATTCTGGCAGTTGGCTATCGCATCCAAGAATGTGTGCCTTTTCATGCATCCCAAACTCATTGCACAAGAGGGCTAGCCTAATGGCTTCCTTGGAAGTCTCTGCGGCTTAAATATATTCAACCTCTCTAGTAGATAGTGCAACTATCCTCTTAAGTCTAGAGCACCATGAAATAGCACCGCTTGCAAGGGTGTGTACATAGCCATTTTTGGACTTGCGAGTGTCCACATCACCTCCCATGTCCGAATCATAAAATCCTTTCAACTCCAATGGATCCTTTCCATAACATAGACATTTACCTTTGGTCCCTTTCCAATATCTCAAAATAGATTTGACTTCCAAGTTCCTCCCAATGAGCTTTGCGATGATTACCCATAAACGTGCTAACAAATCCCACTGCATGAGCAATGTTTGGGTGAGTGGCGACCATTGCATGCGTAAGTGAATCACAAGCTGATGCATATGGAGCACTCTTCATGTAGTTGGCTACATCATCATCTTTGGGACATACATCTTTGGGAAGCTTAACATGTGGCTGCAATGGCACTCTAAGAGGCTTAGCATCAGCCACATTAAATCTGTCCAGCACTTTTTCATTGTGTTTTTCTTGGGATAAATGCGAAATATGCTGCTGCCTATCCCTTTTTACTCGCATACTATTGGGCACTGATGACGTTAGTGGGGATGTCATAGTATTGAGTCGATACTGTGCATAGTGGAGCTGATATGCTATATAGTCTTGTGGTTGACTACCATGAGCTTATAGTTGCACTTTCATTTGAGGGTGAATTTGGGGTTTACCTGGATTCATCCTGGTATATATGATTGTCGTATTAGCGGACATGCAGTTTTCACTTGTGGATTCTTCGTCCGAGTTGCGACCAGTTGTTAGGTGTGTATACCCTATCAACTATGCATTTTCTGTTATTTTTCCTATGTTTTGTTTGCATTTGGTG